>CM028340.1:45577845-45802845 GCA_016647705.1 Eucommia ulmoides | reverse complement strand
TCAAGCTTACAAATCAGCCTAAAATAATTAAAAGACTTAAAATAATAAAATAAATATGATAGGAATTTCGTGGTCCACAAGCCTTGGTCCATTTGAGTTCATGTTTAAACCCATTCATTTGCTTTGATGAGATGGATTAGGCCTTGATCGTCATTTGGACCTAATTTGGGCTTTATTATTTTCGATTCAGCCGAAAACTCTTGAATTAGCCCATTAAGCGCTTCTTTGATCTTCTTGGATCTTGCCCTAGTAATGGGCCCAACCGGGACATGCAATGTGTCCTTTGATGTTGTTTGTTGGTTCTCATCACTACTATTTCGCGACGAATTATTTCGTAACTAAATTTGTAACTAATAAATTTATTTTGTAGCCAAAAAATGATTAAAAATGGTAGAAATAAAAAGAACTGAAATTGTGGGAAATTGTTTTGGCGACGAAATTATTTTTGTCGCCAAAAATATGCGAAGGTGGGAAACAATTGGTGACGAAATATTTTTGGTCACCAAAACAAAATTTAAATTCGCGGGAAAATATTTTGTGACCAAATATTTTTGTAGCCAAAAAATATTTTTTTTCAAGAAATGCATTGGTTACAAAAATAAAATTTGTAACAAATTACTTTACTTAAAACTATGAATATCAATTTATAGCCACAACCAATCAACAAAAAATAAACAAAACCATACAACTGCATTAAAAACCAAATAGTCAAAATATACCAACTATACCAATATCCTTAAACAATAATATAACAAAAAAACAAAATGTCTTATGAAATATAATTACAAAATAACCAAAAAACAAACGATAAATGATAAACGATCAATATTATCGATTCCATAATTTCTTGAATCTGCAAATTGTTAAAAAAAAAATATAACTTAGAATAAATTAACCATAATTGTAATGTTAAAAAAATGATTGAACATAATGTGTTATCATGAAGACGGAGATTCTGTAGGTCCTGATTGTGCTCTTGTCATCAATCTTATAAGTACTTTCAGCTCTGCTAACTCTGTTTTCATGGTGTCTATCTTATTTTGTTAATCTTGCAATTTCTACTCAACCTCTTTCGATGTTCTCTGTGTGGATGGAATTTCATTTGATGAAGTTCATTTTGGTCCAAAACCAAGTCCCCTAATATAATCCCAAGAATATCATCGCATATGCTATCCTCTGTCTCCGGGTTCTCACTTTCTTGGGTATGTCCTAGACGAGCTACCATATTCACCTATAAGTTGTGGATATAATAAAATTATTTGAATTTTATTTAATGATGAAAAAATAAAAATAGTTGGAAGAAAATAGGCCTCACATTATCTTCTTCAACAGCATTCGATATCCATTACCCATTTGTTCTTTGATGTGTGATCCAATATAAATCAATCCTACCCCGAGTCTGCAATTATTGAATTTTCATCTATATCACATACAATAATTGACCATCAAGATAGAAATTGAATTAGAATAATGGACAAATACCATTTTTCAGAATGTTGTGCCGAATGACCTTGAGCCCGAAACATGGTTATAGCATTGCCTACTTCGATTGGTTGAGTTAATTGAAGATAATGTTTACGAATCGGGAATAAAAGTATGACTACATAAATTAACTAGAAATTAAATACTAAGACGAACTTTAGATTTCGAAAAGAAGACATATCTTCCACTTCGTGGACTCAAACAAATCACATTAACCAATCACCCAATTGCATATCTAGTTTATATGGATGTTCACGTGGTTCCTTTCCTTCATATATCAACCGTTTGTAATGTTAGCCTAGATCAAATTTATAATCTCTATACCTATTTGACCACAAAATATTCATGATTTTCTTCACTTCCGACAAATGTAAGCCAATAATATCAAATTTAGCCTTCAAAAACAAAAACAAAAATTAAATTATAATAATTATGTCTCCATTCGATTATAATAGTTATGCAATAATTAAATTATAATAGGTATACCTCAAGATGTCCAAGTAATATGATCTTATCTTCATCCGACACTTTTGTTCACGTGTTCACTTCCCCATTCATGGGTGCAAAATTTCTCACAATATACTCCATCTCACTTGAAAACTTACTTGTCATATCATCATTCATTGGCCTATTAAAAAGGGTATCAAATTCAATCTTCAATGAGTTGTTATCATTAGCCTTCAGTAATTTACTTGTCTCACGTCCTATAGTTGGTCCACGTTTTTTGGCGTGCACGTCCTTATCTGCTGACACAAATTTAATGAAAATTTAATGTGACTCTGTAAACACAAACAGAAACAGAGAAACAGAAACAAAGAAACAGAAAAAAAAAAAATTGGGTGAATCCTAACCTCATTTCATTCAAAATATTTTTGCCCCTAATGTTTGAAAATAAGCACATGCAAAAAGGGAGTAACAGAAACAGAAAGACAGAAACAAAAACAACAACAACCACAGAAACAGAAATCGAAACCAAAACCGAAACCTGCATTACTATTTATTATGGGAGCAAAAATATAAACGGAAACAGGAAAACAGAAACAACAACCAAGAACATAAACAACAACAGAAACCAAGAACAAAAATAGCAACCATTACCAAAATATAGGGTCGACTTATACATAATATACGGTAGATATGTTTCCTCTTCCCAACCTCCTTTCATTCAATATATTTTTGCTCAACCAAGAACAGAAACAACAACAATTGCTAAGAACAAATACGTACTATAGGGTAGATATGTTTCCTCCTCCCAACCTCCTTTCATTCAATATATTTTTTGCTCCTAATGTTTAAAAATAAACTGCAACAGCAATAGAAACAGAAACAACAACAACAGAAATAGAAATCAAAACCGAAACAGAAACAGAAACCTATTTGAATAAATGATTGTACTACATTTAAATACTCGTCACTCAACCTATTTTTTGCATTCATCCAACTCTTGTCCATTTTTGAATATATAAAAATTACTTAGAAATTAGAACTACATATGCATTAGTAAATAAACAACTAAACAAATAACACAACTAAATAATAACAAAAACGTGGAAAAAAAAAAAAAAGAACCAAAAATAGAAACGTGAATAGAAACATAACAGAACTAAAACGTGCAAAGAAACAGAACATAAACAGAAAAAACAGAACAAAAACAGAAACGTGAACAAAAACAATAACGGAAACATAACAGAAACATGAATGGAAACAGAACAGAAACACGAATGGAAACAAAACAGAAACATAAGAAGCATAATGAAATGGCAAGAAGAAGAAAACAGAGCATACTTGCGGAAGCTCTTTTGGCCTGCGATTGGAGAAGATTTATTTATTTATTTGCATATAAATATATAAATATACATGAATTAATCACTATGGCACAAATGGATTCGCGTAAATATATATATCACTATGTGAATCAATAATCAGTAATCAAACAACACAGTAGAACAAGAGAAAAATAGATTATTTTTTTTTAGCAGAGAACAAAAGATGGGAAAAGAACCTAGGACTAAAATGAACAATAATCTTGGAAGCAAATGTTCAATTCCACAGGTTGCACTCATCACAATTATAAGCCAATAACAAGAAATCATCAAGAAATAAAAAACAAACTCTAAATCAAAATAAAAAAATCAACCAAAACAACACGTATTATTGATTTCATCTATAAAGAACAAAGACGACAATGGAGGAGTACGGAGCAGAATGGAAAGCGAAGTGAGAAGAACTAGGGTTTTTCGATTGGAGAGGAATACAAAAGGTTTTCAAAATAGTGGGAATGATTGTACGCAGTTACCTAGAACGGTCGTTTCATGTCCACGATCTCTGACACATTTGAAATTGGCGGTGTAGGGGGCAGCAATCAAGTGTTACACACATACACACGATATGATACACAGTTGGGATATTAATGTTGTGCCTTTAAGATATTACATTAAACAATTCATTATGATGTTACATTCAACATACGCAACACTCTTAAAAATGATAAGATTTAGAGCAAATGTTTCATATAACATTAGCTTAATTATATAATGTTACATGTAACATTTACTCTCACCATGCTAAACAGCTTCTAAAAAATAGATTGATATCTCATTTTAAAGATAATTATTCGCACATAATTATCACGTAAAAATTTTGAAGCTTCGCATTTAGATTAATATCAATACAATTAGTTTTGTTTTCATCCATAACAAGTTGTATATTTCCTAATTAGTTCCAAATCAGAGGGAGGAGATTACACGATGACATCAAGAGGCGCATTAAACTAGGGGCATTTTAGTCACGAATCGGCCAAAAGGACTGTTCAGTTCACAACAAAACTTGCAGGTGTATTTGGTAGTTTCCGCCTAAAATGGGGACTGTACAATAAGCGCTCTCTTTTTTTAACCTAAATATAATTGTTAAGGGCATGTTTGGTTTGCCAAAGATTAGCATGGTGTCTTCCATTTTTACAAAACAAATTGCAAGGGACTGAAAAATAGTAAAATGGGTAAAAATTGGAAGTAACTTGTTTAAAAAATAAGCTATTATTTTTTTTTTTATCAAAAAATAATTAAAAAAAGTGATTTTCAAATAATTATTTTCAAAATGACAAAATAATTTCCCTTTATAATCCTTCAAGAAATTAAACAAATAATACCTGGCAGCTGTGGCGGATTTACCAAGGGCTCAGAAGTCGCTTAATTTTCGAAAATTTTCCCTATTTAATTTTATCTCCCCCCCCCCCAAAAAAAAAAAAAAATTTCAAAAAAAAGAAGAACACATCTCTATTTATAAATTGGAAAATTAGATTTTTGGTATTTAAAGTATTCTATTTAGATTTAGAATGAAAAATGAGTTGTTTTCAACTTGTAACCTTTTAAGGAGATTATTTTTATCATTTTGTCGCTCAAACAAACTTAAGATGATTTATTTGTCTCATTCTTCAAATGAATTGTTGTTAGAGAAAAACATGATAGTCTTAGTGGAGTGATTTAATGACGAAAATATTCTCATTAGAAGGTCACGTTTTACTCAAGAGGATTAGTCATGTTGGTAAGTGGAAGTATCATTTTCCTTGTGAATCAGAGTTCGATCCTCTTAAGGAACACTCCAAGAGTAAAATTTTGAATGCATCAAGCGAATTTGGAAGAGTGCACCCTTAAAATCACCGGAGGAGGTGATTAGTTGAGGTGCACGTAAATTGACAAGAACATACTTTATCGTATACCCAAATAAAAAAAAAAAAGGCCACATGCTGAACATAATTTATTTTCCATTCAAAATTGCTAACCACATATTTTATTTTACGGAATTGAAACAATGTGAAATTTGAGGTTGCGTGTAGTTAGGGTTTTTGCTTTTCTGTTTCTATTTTCAATAAATTGGGATGTAAATTTTGTTTTCATTCTGGAGTATGCCGACCATTGTTGTAAAATTATTTTTTAAAATTATGAGAGAAAAAAAAACAAATTTGGTCTCAACATTTGTTCTTTTTTTTTTTCTTTAAATGCATGTATGGTGATTGGCATGGTGGTGGCGGTGGCGGCCAGGGTAGTGATGATGGTCGACGGGTAGTAAATTTTAAATTCGACAAATCTTAAAGTCCATGTAGTCGCCCATCTAGATCAAAGCAAGCAACAATCTCAACAAATTTACGTAAAAAAATAAAATCTCTTTTATTTATTTATTAAAAAAAAATCCTTAAATTTGGGCATAAAACCTACACAGAAGACAAACACTCCTCTCCTTAAGCCTCATGTACATGCAATAATCCCTATGCATGCTACCGCGTTTCATCCCCTCCTCACGCACCCCAGAAACCACCTCTTCGCAGTCGCCGATCACCGCTACCGTCAGCCCCTTCATCACCGGCGCCTCAAGAATATTTCCCACCTCCACCATAATCACCATCTCCGTCTCGCTCATCACCTCCGGGAAGTTCCGCCCGGTCTTGACAGCGCGCGACATGGCCAGCCTCCCTGTCATGTTGTTCAGCTTCACCGTTTTCTCCATCTCCTCAGTGGGTGAAGTTTGGCCGAAGTAGCTGCGCCGGTGGAGAACTCCGGCTAGGCCGCGGGCGATTTGAAACTCATCCATGATGCAATAAGATGTTTTAGAGAGAGAAATCTAGAGCGAGAGATTGAGATGAATAGTGAGGGGAGGGTGGGTGGGTGGTTTGAATTTATAGACGTTGAGAGGGAAAATCGAAGACCTTTTCAAACTAGGATTTGGAATTCGATAATTCCGATTTCGAATTTATTTCCAAATAATATTGGCATTATTATTTTTATTTCCCCTAATTTTTAATTTTTATTATTTATTTTTTATCAATATTTTCTTGTTGAATTTAAATATTAAAAATAAATGAAAAAAATGGATAATTGGCCATTAACCTCAAATAACATATGTAATTTTAAAAAAGTCACGTTTAAGACATAAGTTTTGATTTAATACCTTAAGTTGGTTTTCGCTTGAGTTTTAATTTTGCATGTGCAGGCATTGCAAGGATTTTAGAGAGAGTTTTGGTAAGTAAATTCGTATTATAATGAATATTAGTTGCATGTAACTAATATTACTTACAACTTAATGATTAGCTATATTTACTAATATCTGTGTAATATTAGTTACACGTTACAAATTACATATATGTATTTGTGTAATATTTGTGACATTTAACAAATATTACACACATAATTTAGTTTAATATTAGTTACATGTATTTGTGTAATTTAGTTACATGTTACAAATTACATGTATTTATATAATATTTATTACATTTAACAAATTTTTTTCTTCACGAAAACAATCTCTTTATAAATGAATTGGAAAAATTACAACCTTGGCGGAGAAGACCCTCTTAATCCTCACGAGCATAAGAAATTACGTCGTGAGGTAAGGGACTACCTACAAGAAATAACAAAGGGCTAGACGAAAAAATGTTAGCAAGACTATCAGCAACAAAATTACATTCTCGATGAACTTGGAATTCTGAATGTCAAATGATATAAACCTAACTGTGTTCCAAAGATGGGCAATCGACCAGATTGTGCTATCCTTCTTGGTTGAATGAATCAAAGCTAGCGAATCACTTTCCACCAGCAGAGGAAGTTAGCCCAAATGCAAAGCTTCTTGAATCCCTAAGAACAACCCGTGAACTCAGCTAGAAAACTTGAACTAACAGTAAGGGGAGAGAAGAAAGCCCAACTAACAGCTTCATTATTGTCTCGAACAATACCACCACAAGAAGACGTCATGGTCTCCCTCTTCAAAGCACTGTCCACATTAAGTTTGAAACTCTCCTCGGGCGGACGGGTCCAACAACAAATCAGTGGCTGACGACGAATAACCTGCTTAATCAGACAACCCAACAGAACCAGAGACTGAATCCCAAAAGATGATGAAACCGACTTAGATTTAGTCAAATGACTCAGCGCTTGAACCCAGTTCCTAACTTTGAAAATGATCTATTTATCAGACATAGAAATATTATCGTGGAGAACACGATTCTGATTTAACCTTATTTCCCAACAAATCAGCGATGAGATCAACGCCCCTAATTTATGAAACTGAGAACTCCCTTTTAGTCTACTCCACCACAAGTTAATACGATGAATTAAATGTTGAGGAATAAAATGAATATTAAAAAATGAGCTAAAATACCGCCAGACCTTTGAAGCAACCTCACTTTCCAGAAAAAAAATGTTGGATATTTTCAGTGGATCGAAAGAAACAACATCAACAACCCAATATAAAAAACACTCCCATTTTCTGGATGATATCATCAACTGCAAGTTTGTTCTTTAAAAGTCGTCACATGAAAATCTTAATCTTAAAAGGAAATCACATACTCCAAAGATTAGAATAAAGATCATTTGGGTTTACCTCACTGCTAATAGCCCTCCAAGTAGATTTAATGGAGAAGATGTCATTATCGCTAGGAAGTCAAATGAGAGAATTGGACTCTGATGACAATACTGGGCGGGAGCCCTCCAAGAAGTCCTGAGCATCATCTTCTAGATCTGGGAAACAACTCAAAATATATTGGAATTCCAAAACAATAATAAAATATATATATATATATTTCATTTAAACATAAATTTTTAGGTGATTTTTTATATCAGTGTTAACGTTAAAAAATAACAAAACGAGTTTCATTGATACAATTTTAAAATTAAAAGGATTAATTATCAAAACTTATTTTAAAAAAAATAATATTAATCTAATACTATTGCTCATCTCTTTAATCCTAACTCATCTCTCACTCTCATTCAAGTGGATGGTCAAGATTAATTCTTACCGTTGTTAATATATTATAATGAAGGGTGGGTGTGAATTCCGCTTTTGGCTTTGTTAAATTTGGTTTAATCAGTCAAGTTAGGTTTGCCATTAACTGCTTAAATGGAACAGAAATCTGGAAAAACAGAATTAGGGTAAAATTTGCAAAATTTGGATTGGAGAATAGAAATTGGGAACTCACAAAAATGATGGGATAAAACAACTATATTCGAAAAATTAATCGAATAAAAACACGTAATGGGAATTAAGTTTATACTGTTCTTATGTGAACCTAATAGGAATTAAATTAGAGGTATATTTAAATCAACACACCACAATCACAATTACACGAGACAACCAATTTTTTACCGTAGAAAACCTCCCCAAGACGAGGAGTAAAAACTACGGGACCGAAATCCACCAAAAATCTCCACTATCACAAAATAATGGGAATACAATCATCTCTAGTTGCAACTAGAGGTACACAACCATAATTACTTCAAGATAAAAAAATAATCTTGGCAATGGAACAAGATACACCAGAGCAAAACGGAGAGATTTCACCAAAACGCAGGTTGACACACAAGCCGAAACAGTCCCGCTGAAATAGTAGCTTCCGAGCTTGGAATCCGATCTCCACCGTTTATAATGAAGAGCACTGAGTTGCGTCCAAATTTCAGCCTGATCGGACGGTGGATCGTCCTTCAATCGGCATTTGATCAAAACAACACAACAAGGATTTTGAGACAACTTCTCTTCCTCTCTCTCTCTCTACTGTTCAGCTGCTCTTTTTTGTTCCCACACACTGCTGAAAAATCTGAACACAATAGGATTTGAAAATAACTCAAATATGAAAAGTCCATTTTGCCCTTGCAATTTTCATGGGCCAAAACAAGAATGTTGGGCCTCTCCACATTGAGGAAATTAAATCAAGCCCAACAAAAAAATATTTGGAGCCTATCATGTACTAATGACCTGGATACGTGTTTCATCCATTGCAGGAAGCCTTTTGTTGTAAAAGCCAAAGTCAATCTTATTTGGAGAATTAAAGAAAAAAAAGAGTTTCATTTTAACCGATGTTGACCGTAAAGATAATGTTTCAAAAGAGATGCTTGGAAAGGAACTTGGGTGTCTAGTTCGCGAGCTTTCAAGTGTTGAGTCAAATAATATAGGTGAGTTAAACCTTCTAATGGTGGTAGGAGATAAGAGGGGTGAAGTTTGGCCGGTGGAGAACTTCGGCTATGGCGCGGGCGATTTGAAACTCATCCATGATGCAATAAGATGTTTAGAGAGAGAAATATATAGAGAGAGATGAATAGTTGGGGGTTGAATTTATAGACGTTGAGAGGGAAAATTGAAGACCTTTTCAAACTAGGATTTGGAATTCGGTAATTCCTTATTTCCAAATAATATTTGGGTTATTATTTTTATTCCTGATTTTTTCTCATAATTTCCCAAACAAATATTATTATTTATTTTTATTAATATTTTATAGTTGACTTTAAATTATTAAAGAACAAAGATAGATGAATTCAATCTAATACATATTTTAATTAAATGACTGAAAATTTATTCAAACTATAAAAAATATATATATGATATTAAAAATTATAAGTTACTTATTTCGAGAATAATATAATAATTTTAGGTCCATAAAAATCAGTATTGAAAGTTGATTGTTGATTATGTAATATAGTATATACAGTACAATTAATTTACGGTTAACTTATACTGTATGTATTTTATTTGAACATATATTTTAATGTGATATTTTATGTCAGTCTTAACGTTAAAAAATAACAAAATGGGTATCGTTGGTACAATTTTAAAAATTAAAAGGATTAATCAACAAAAATTAACATAAAAAATTCAAGTTGTAAATAATTGACAAAGTTAAAAATTTAACCTATATTTTAATCTTTCAATTCCATGATAAAATGAGTGATCTATAACAAAATAAATTGATTAATGGGGTTTTGACACTTTGTTCCCCTAAAGTTTGACTAAAATTTCACTTTAGTCCTATAGTTTCAATTTAAACGTATAAGGTCTTCAAGTTTTCTAATCATCACACTACAGTCCAACCCATTATCCACATTACAATTTTGATAAAAAAAAAAAAAAAAGTCACTTAAGGGACTTTTATTAGCATTTTCACTCTCTCATTCTCATTCCTGCACAAATCCTCAAAAATCACAAATCTATATATATATATATATATATATATATATCGTTCGAAATATGAGGTAAAGGGTTCTCCCTCCCCTCGGAAAACTAGGGCAAATTGTTGAGGGAGCGATAAGCAGAGGATGTGTGCGCGCGCGCGCATATATAAACAATTATATATATATATATATATATATATATATATATATATATATATATATATATATATATATATATATATATAATTTGGAAAAGGTAAAGGAAGAGGATGAAAATGTTCTTAAGGTGACATGTGATGGTTTTCATCTAAAATTTAATGGAATTATTAATTTGGACTGAAGTACTTCAGCGTATCATGTATTTAGATTAAAGTGATATAATATTCATTGTCTTAAAATTGTTTCTTTTAATTTATGAGAATAGAAATAGAAAAACAAATTTGGCTGCAACATTTGTTCCTTTTTTACCTTTAAATTTATGGTGACGGGCATGGTTGATGGTAATTGGGGGGTGGCGGCGGCCAAGAGTAGTGATGGCGGTGGCGTCGCGTAAATTTTGAATTCGACAAATCTTGAACCCATGAACCAGGTCAAAAATATAATTTTCCCTTTGTACATTGCGAAGCAAGCAACAATCTCAACAATTTAACATAAAAAGAAATCTCTTTTATTTATTTATTAAAAAAAAATCCTTAAATTTGGGTTTTCTCTTCTCAAGTCTCATGTACATGCAATAATCCCTATGCATGCTACCACGTTTCATCTCCTCCTCACGCACCCCAACCACCTCTTCGCCGTCGCTGACCACCGCTACCGTCAGCCCCTTCATCACCGTCGCCTCAAGAATATTTCCCACCTCCACCATAATCACCATCTCCGTCTCCCTCATCACCTCCGGGAAGTTCCGCCAGGTCTTGCCAGCGCGCGACATGGCCAGCCTCCCCGTCATGTTGTTCAGCTTCACCGTTTTCTCTATCTCCTCAGTGGGTGAAGTTTGGCCGAAGTAGCTGCGCCGGTGGAGAACTCCGGCTAGGCCGCGGGCGATTTGAAACTCATTCATGATGCGATAAGATGTTTTAGAGAGAGAGATTGAGATGAAAGTGAAGGGGGGGGGGGGGGGGGGGGTGTTGAATATATAGACGTTGAGAGGGAGAATTGAAGACTTTTTTTCCAAGTAGGATTTGGAATTCGAGAATTCCTATATCGAATTTATTTCCAAATAATATTTGGGTTATTATTGTTATTCTTTATTTTTTTTCCCATAATTTTCCGATAAAAATATTATTAATTATTTTTATTAATATTTTTATTTGACTTTAATTATTAAACATAAATACAAAAAATTATATGAATTCAAAATCCAAAATTATCTTAATATTAATTTACTATATTTTTTAAAAAAAATATATAACTATAAATACAAAAATTAAGTCGCTAGTACATATCTCTTTAAAATTCGAATTATGTTTAATTGAAATTGTAGTATTAAAAAAACTCTGATACCAAATCATTAATTAACGTTACATCATATATAATATAATTTTCTAATATTTTATAATGATATTAATTAAAAACAAAAAAAAAATGACCAAAATAATTGCACATAATTTTACTAATATGTGATATTTTTCTAACTATCCACAAATATAAAAATTTAAACACGCACACTTATTTAAAATTAAAATTATGTTAAACTAAAATTTCATCATTCCATTAAATATTAAACAATACTCTTAATTTTAACACCTAAAATTAAAATGTTCGTAACACTAATTTAAAATAATTATTATAAAATAGAAAAAATAAATATTTAAAACACTAAAATATAATATATAGTTCATCCACAGAAATAAAATTAAAAAAAAAAAAAACAATACAAACCCCACTAATTAATACAAAATATTTTCTCAAAAATAATAAATATAAAATTATATATAAATAATTAAATAAAATACATGTCAAAATTATTTCAAAATCCGAAATTAATGCAGACTTAAAAACTAGTTGTAAATAATTGACAAAGTTTAAAATTTAACTTAAATTTTAATCTTTCAATTACATGATAAAATGACACCTAGGGTGATCTATAACAAAATAAATTGAATAATGGGATTTTGACACTTTGTACGCCTAAAGTTTGACTAAAATTTCACTCTAGTCCGTATAGTTCCAATTTAAACATATAAGACCTTAAGATTTTCTAATCATTACACGACAGTCCAACCCATTATCCACAATACAATTTTGAACAGAAATAGTAACTTGTCATACATATGACTATCATTAAGGGGCTTTTATGAGCATTTTCAGCCTTTTCATTTTCACTAGCTCATTCTTGTTCATGCACAAATACTTAGAAGTCACAAATATATATCTCTTTTGAAACCTAAAGTTAAGGGTTCTCCCTTACCCTAAAAATTAGGGTAAGCATTACAACAAAAACTGTCTGTTAAGACACTTTTATTAGGACACTACATGTAATGTACCTTATAAATGTGTTTTTCGAGGCATAAAATTGAAAGTGTATTATAAAAGTAAATTTGATATTATTAATATTGTTTTTCTTATTATTTTATTAAAAACTAATATATAATCAAATATTTAAAGGGCAAAAAGTAGTGACCCAATAAAATTAAATTAGTGTAAAAAAAATTAATATAGACAACAAATAGTGCCCCAGAAACAAAAATTATATTAGGGTACAATTTTGTGTCTTATTATAATTCAATAATTTAATTATAAATCAATTAATTGTGCCCTAATATATATAATAAAATAAATTAAAAAAAAAGATTAAAATTGAAATTAAAGGTCAATCTATAGTGCCCTAATAGATATAATAAAATCAATTGAAAAAAAAAAAGATAAAAATGATAATCATCCTCAGAAACGACGTCGTTTTTTACAAAACGACGTCGTTTTATTCTTGGCGCCAAACCAAATAGACTCTCCCGCTCACATATTTGCTTCAATTCTCTCAACGGTCATTCAGTTCTCCTTCCAACCCTAATCTTGAAGCTTTCCACCCGCTCAGCCTTCAGCCCTAAGCTCATGAACAAGAAGCATGATTGCATTTGATTCCAGTTTTCTATTTCTGTTTTCAAAAAACATGACTTTAGCTTTTTGTTTCTAATCCAGATTCCAACTATCTGTTTCTCTTTTTGCAAATATATTGTATGCTCTTGTATTGAAAAATTCAGTAAGGAATAAAATCTATTAGGAGGGCACATTAACTCATGGAAAAATTACAATTTCTTCTTCACTTGATTCTTCAATCTTTCAGTTTTAGCTTCCCT
This sequence comes from Eucommia ulmoides, assembly GCA_016647705.1. Lineage (NCBI taxonomy): Eukaryota > Viridiplantae > Streptophyta > Magnoliopsida > Garryales > Eucommiaceae > Eucommia > Eucommia ulmoides. The sequence continues at coordinate 45,789,140 of CM028340.1, read as the reverse complement.
TCCTGTTTCAAGTAACTCAAATTAGAACAGGATTAACACAATCAAATGTCAAATGAAATGTTACCATTGAAATGATTTAGGGGTCCCTAATGGTTGGAACAACTTAATGATGGATGGATCTGATGTAGGAAATGAATATTCATTTTTTATGTATATGTTTTGTTTATATAGGTTTCTCTGTATGAAGATCTGGATGAAGATCGAATGTATGGTATGTTATGGAACATTAAACTTTAGAAATGTGTTTTTGTTGGAAAAGTTTTCATTTTATGAATCTTGTTTTGGTTGCAAAACGTTTTTAATTTATGAATCTTGTATTGGGGAACAAAAACAAGTTGACATTATTTTTAAGTTAATGAGTAATACTTTATGATTCATTTCCTCATTGTTAGAGGATGTTTTTCTTTAGTTAAGTTGGTTTTTCCCATTTTGTGTATCTCTGGGGTTTTTAATTCTCCATTTTTATGACAAAATTTTGATTTCTTTATGTATTTTGTAATGTGAGAAATTTTTAATTTTTATTGTTTGGATTTAGAGTATTTGGATATTTTAAAATAATTTTAAATTATAAAAAAAATAATTTAAATATTTTTTGAGACACTAAAAATTGTCTTATAAAATAAATAAAAAGTCTATTGGAACACTAAAAAATGTCCTATAAGATAGTTATTAGGGTATAATGTATTGCCGCAATAGTTTATATTGAAACGGTAAATAGTGTCATTATATATTGGTTTACCTTAACAAGTCTAAACAAAAAGGATACTACAAAGTGCCTTTATAACCTATTGGGACTAACGTTTTATTGGGCATCAGTCCAAGTGTTCCAAAAAGCCCAAGTGTCGCAATAGTGACTCCATCGCGACACTTTTTCGTATCCCAATAGACCAATTTTGTTGTAGTGAAGCAGTAGAGGGAGGCGATAAGTTAAGGATGTATGTATGTATATGGATACATTTATATATATGTGTGATGAAACTGTCCTTAAGATTATCATAAAAATAGTTGGGTGTACGACAGATGACTAATTTTCATCCAAAAATATAATGGAAATATTGATTTAGACCGGAGTAATTCAATATATCATATGTTCAAATTGAAGTGATATAATATTCAAACTTCAGAGGAACAAAATGTCAAAATTCTTGATCAATTAAAAAATAAAATAATTTACGAATTGAAGAAAAACCAAATGGATCCTAATTTCGTTGTTAACTTATGACTATGTATGGAATTAGGATAGGTTTTTTTGTTTTTTTTTTCCAACATGTGGCATTGGTTATTGGGTTTTATGTTATGAACACATCACCACCATATGTGTGATAGTGATAGTAGGACCATTCGATCCATAAAAGGGCCCATATTTACTTTTCAATAAAGCACATCACCAATGGTGTTAGTCATTATCATAAGGGTAGTTTGGTCATAAATGCATTTAAACTTCATTTATGTAATCACATGCTACTTAATTGTTTTTAAAAGGAAAATTATAATACATATAATTCAAAAAATAGGAGAATTTTTAAATTTTATTTATTAAAATTTTAAAAAAATATATGTATATAATTAACAACAAAAAAAATTGGAATTTTTTTTTTGACTAATTTAATTAGACAATTTTTACTCCAATTATTATTATTTGTTTATCATGTATTTTACCATTTTTTCTTCTTCTTTTATTGGGAAACTTTTATTTCATATCTTTTACCCCTAAAGTTTGATACTTTAACCCCCAAAGTTTGACCAAAATCTCATTTTGGTCTCCATAGTTTCAATTTCAACATACGGCTTCTTAAAGCTTCTTTGTCATCCCGCCACAATCCAAATTATTATCCTTACTACAATCTTGGACAAAGTCACCTGCCATGCAATTGCCTGTTTTTAGGAGGCTTATAAAAAATTTTATCCTCCTCCATCCCTCCCATTTTTCTTCTCGCCAAGTACTCAGAAATACACACACACACCCATAAGTTTTTTTTAGAAAATTTGTGAAGGGAAAAGAAAAATATTAAAAATATTTATAAAGACCCCTTAAAATAATTGGTTGTGCGATAATTGTCATTTTGTAATCCAAAATTGAAGTTATTGATTTAGATTGAAGTAGATCACAAAACTTTAGGGTGTTATGTGTATAATTTGCAACTACAGGGATTAAAGTGAAATAATGTTTAAACTTCAAGGGTATAAAGTGTCAAAATCCCTATCTTTATTTTTTATATTTTTGCAATCTTCTTTTCAAATATGTGGTCCAATTTAAAAAAAAAAAATCATTACACCATGCTATTCCAAAATAAAATTGTACATCTCCACCATTTTAGGAGATTTATTTTAAATTAATTTAATTTATAATTACAAAATAAAAAAATAAAAAAAAAAAAAAATGAAAAATAACACTTTTAACCACTAAAAGAATTACATCTACACATTTGGCATTTTTTTATTATTCTCATTTAATTCAAAGGGTTTTTACACTTTGTACCCCTAAAGTTGACCAAAATCTTACTTCGGACCCTTAGTTTCAATTTGAATATATAGCACCTTAAAGTTTCTTAATCATCCCATCATAGTCTAAATCATTATCCTCGTTATAATTTTGGATGAAAAATAATTATTTGTCAAGCACTTGACTTTTTAAAGAGGTTTTATGGACAATTTCAGTCTCTTTTTTCACTTTCATTCTTTTTGCCAAAAAAAAAAAAAAAATACATATAACACACACACACACATATATATATATATATATATATTTGTGTAGAAAAATTATAAGGAGAAAATAAAGAATTAGAAATGTGTAAAAAATCTCTTTAAAATAGTTGAGTTCAGGATAATTGACGATTTGCTGTCCAAAAATTGTACTGGAATTATTGATTTGGACTCAAGTGGGAACAATATTATGAGTTCAAATTGCGACTATAGAGGCCATAGTGAAATAATGGTTAAACATCTAGGGGTACAAAGTGTCAAAACTTCTTTAATTTATTATTATTTAATAAAATAAAAAACAAAACAAATTTTAATTCATTAAATAAGAAAAATATTTAGCTAAGAGGTGTTAGTTCGATTGGCAAAGACAGATGCCCATTTTTTTTGTTAAATATAGTTCGATTCTCTCGAGTAATACTCCGGGAATTATATCTTGAATGCAGCAAACTAATGTAGAAGAGTGTGTTTTAAGATCGTCTAGAGAAGTGATTAATTGTCACTATCTTTGTCAAAAAAAATTTTCCTTTTTCTTTTTATCTTTTTGTGTGAGAATTTGACTAATTTGCTGCAGTTTCAGGAGTCCACTACTGTCTATCTCTCTTCTTTCTCTCTCTTCGCTGGATCATCCTGTCTTGTTGAAACCCTCTTCTCTCTCTATCTCTCTCATCTGCATTTTCTGCTGCTGATTATCAGATTAGCCAGGCTCCTAGATTCTCTCTCTACTTCACCTTCTTGAGCTGATCTCCTCTCTGTCTCTCTCTAAGAGCCCTCGAGCTGAATGAGCCGCAATCATTGTAATCAGTAGAGTTTCATCTCAATTTTTAATCGACTTTCTCTCTCTCTCTCTCTTTAGTAACTAATAATTCCTGAAGCGACACTACTTTTTTTTATTCGTTTCGGTATTTTATCTCTCTATCTCTTTTCTTACACTTCAAGAACACTATCACTGTTTTGCTCCGTTGATTTTACGCTTTATCGCTTGAATTTTGCGAAGTGTCTGTGGGGGCATTTGATGCATTTTGGTTACTTTTGCTGAAATTTGGGGAACTGGAAGAGAAGATCGTGTGCTGGTTTGGTTTTGATTTGTTTTTTGCGGGAGTGAAATTGAGGATGCGGAGGTCTTGAATTCGATAGTTGTCATATTCGAGATGCGAAGTGAGTGGACGAATTGATGAATGGGAGGGTTTGTGGTTGAGAATGGGAGTGGTAGTAGATCCTGGTGTTTGAATTTGGGCTTTGTTTGGGGAAGTCGTTTCCTCTGCTTCGCGCGTCGGTAGGGATGACGTCTGACGGCGGCCGTACTGGTGGAACGGTCGAAAGGGACGTGGAGCAGGTAGATTTTTTTTTCCTTGTTTTTGGGAATTTCATCCGATTTTTGCGTGTTGTTTGTAATTTGTCCAGTACCCTTCAGTGCCCTAGTAGTATGCATTCAGTCAACGCCACACTGTGTTTGTCTCCATTGATGTGATCTTTACTACAGGCCATAACTGCTCTCAAGAAGGGGGCGTATTTGCTCAAGTATGGAAGAAGGGGGAAGCCAAAGTTTTGCCCCTTTCGCCTTGCAAATGTAAGTTTTAATTTATTGTTGATACCTAGTTTTCTGTTTTTGTGTTTGTATCCCTTTACGTATGATCTGCACACGGAGTTAATTGATGTTCAACTATGAAACAAATTCTCTCAGGGTCTATTCTTGATTTTCATCTTCATTTTATGATTTGACTACATTTAAAACTTGGGTTGATCTTTATGAATGTTAAGTAGTGTATTTTTTTGAAGCAAGAGATAATTATAGTAGCTCAGATGTTATTCATCTCCGAACTATTATAAGAATTGATGTTGTTAAATGTTTATCTCACTAATATGTAGCATACTTGAGCAGAAGAATTTTTGTCAAGAAAAACTTAGGTGCTTTGTTGGTTTCATACTAAACTTTTATTTGTTGAATTTTATATTGCATTCAGGACGAGTCGGTTCTACTTTGGTTCTCTGGGAAAGAGGAGAAACACGTTAAACTAAGTCATGTGTCCAGAATTGTTTCTGGACAGCGCACTGTAAGTTTCTTGCTAATTTTGCTTTTAACTATTCTCTGACGTGTTGTATTAAATTTATGCAACATAAACTTACTGAGATGATTGTGAAGTGTTAACCGAAGTTGTAGAGAATCATTTTATCTGTTCTAATAGTTATACTCTAGGGTTTCTTGTCTTTGGTACAGAAAATTGTGATCGTGGTTGTCTTTCTTTATGTTGTAATTTGATATACGGAACATGCTACTGCAAGAAACTACCATCTAACATGCACATACTAGATTCAGTTCTTGAATTGCATCACTTGTGTATATATAGAAATTTAATTGATGATTCCAAATTTTCATAGAATAAAGAGGCACAAGGAAAACTAATTTTTTAATCATCATGAACATAAATAAAGTGCCCTCAAATGTTCCCGTTCTACTATATTTATGATATAGCGATTGGTGAAGATCCATTCATGGTTCCTTCTATTTTTATTTATCTGATGCAAATCGATTCGGCCAGCAAATAAACTGCCATTTGCATAACCTATCCTTTGTATCTCCTGCCACTTTATAGTCCACTTGCCCACTCATATGTGAAATCTAAACTTCTAGCCAGCTCTTCCTGATTGTCATGTATTACAAGTTTACAACCATAGCATTTTTCCGTTCAATTTGATATTTTTTCAACAATGCTTTTGGTGTCAGCGAAATGCTTTTTAATATATACATCGTGTTGATATATGATTTTCTTGGTTTCTAATAAATTATGTCATTTTTCAATATTTCCAGCCAATCTTTCAGCGGTACCCACGGCCTGAAAAGGAGTATCAATCTTTTTCTTTGATATACGATGACAGGTCACTTGATTTGGTAAGGATTTCATTTTAATTATTTTGGTGGACATAATTGTAGATATAATGTTGTTTCATTTTTAATAATCTATTAAACGTAATCTTCTCCCTTCCTACTCCGAATAAAAAGATATGTAAAGATAAAGATGAAGCAGAGGTATGGTTTAGTGGTCTGAAGGCCTTAATTTCACGTGGCCATCAAAGAAAATGGAGAACGGAATCAAGAAGTGATGGAATTTCTTCTGGAGCAAATAGTCCTCGAACATATACACGTAGAAGCTCTCCTTTGCACTCGCCTTTTGGCAGTGGTGATAGCCTGCAAAAGGTACATTTTTCTACTGCATGTGTGGCATGAACAAACAAGATAGTTGCCTTTGAAATTTGTACTATTATGAACAGAACACTGTGTTTTCTTACGAATGTTAAATTGCACATTACATTACTCCAATTCAGGATGGTGCTGATCAGCTTCGTCTTCATAGTCCGTACGAAAGTCCCCCTAAAAATGGCATGGAAAAGGCCCTTTCAGATGTGATACTGTATGCTGTGCCTCCAAAAGTTTTCTTCCCCTCAGATCCTGCTAGTGGTTCCGTTCACTCTTTGTCGTCGGGAGGCTCGGATAGCGTACATGGTCATATGAAGGGAATGGGATTTGATGCTATTAGAGTGAGCCTTTCTAGTGCTGTTAGCTCATCAAGTCAAGGTTCTGGTCATGATGATGGTGATTTGGGGGATGTTTTCTTCTGGGGGGAAGGCACCGGGGATGGCGTTATTGGTGGTGGACCTCACAGAGTTGGGAGTTTTGGCTTGAAAATGGATTCTCTATTGCCAAAGGCTTTAGAATCTGCAGTAGTACTTGATGTTCAGCATATTGCTTGCGGTGGACGACATGCTGCCTTAGTGACCAAGCAAGGGGAGATATTCTCCTGGGGTGAAGAATCAGGAGGTAGGCTTGGTCATGGTGTAGATTCTGATGTTTTGCATCCAAAGCTTATTGATGCTCTCAGCAATACAACCATTGATGTTGTTGCATGCGGCGAATACCATACTTGTGCCGTAACACTTTCTGGTGATCTACACTCATGGGGTGATGGCAATTTTGGGCTTCTTGGGCATGGCAATGAGGTGAGTCATTGGGTCCCCAAAAGAGTAAATGGGCCATTGGATGGCGTACATGTTTCAGATATTTCGTGTGGGCCATGGCATACTGCCGTTGTGACCTCTGCGGGGCAGTTGTTCACTTTTGGTGATGGAACTTTTGGGGTTCTAGGTCATGGAGATAGAAGAAGTTGTTTAAAACCTAGGGAAGTTGAGTCTCTCAAGGGGCTACGCACTGTCAGAGCGGCTTGTGGTGTTTGGCATACTGCTGCAGTAGTAGAAGTCATGGTTGGAAATTCGAGTTCAAGCAATTGTTCTTCAGGAAAACTGTTTACATGGGGAGATGGGGATAAATATCGACTCGGGCATGGTGACAAGGAAACAAAGCTTGTGCCGACCTGCGTTGCTGCTCTTGTTGAGCCTAACTTTCGCAAGGTTGCCTGTGGACATAGCCTGACAGTTGCACTTACTACGTCAGGCCACGTCTATACAATGGGAAGTCCTGTTTATGGTCAGCTGGGAAATCCTCAATCAGATGGAAAGCTACCATCTCGTGTTGAAGGAAAGCTCTCAAAGAGTTTTGTGGACGAGATATCTTGTGGTGCCTACCACGTTGTGGTTTTAACTCAAAGAAATGAAGTTTACACATGGGGCAAGGGAGCTAATGGTCGACTAGGTCATGGTGATACAGAGGACAGAAATTCTCCAACACTAGTGGATGCTTTAAAGGACAAGCAAGTCAAAAGTATTGCTTGTGGTACGAATTTCAGTGCTGCTATCTGCCTTCATAAGTGGGTTTCAGGGGTTGATCAGTCCATGTGCTCTGGCTGCCGGTTGCCATTTAATTTTAAAAGAAAACGTCATAACTGTTATAACTGTGGGCTTGTGTTTTGTCATTCATGTAGCAGTAAAAAGTCACTGAAGGCTTCAATGGCACCAAATCCCAACAAACCTTATCGTGTATGTGATAACTGTTTTGGTAAACTAAAGAAAGCTATTGAAACTGACAATTCATCTCAGTCTTCTGTTAGTAGAAGAGGGAGTATGAATCAGGGGATAAACGAGCTTAATGACAAAGAGGAGAAGCTGGATTCTAGATCTCATCCTCATCTTGCTAGATTTTCTTCGATGGAGTCCTTGAAACAGGGAGAAAGCCGCACTTCAAAGCGAAATAAGAAGCTAGAATTCAACAGCGGTCGTGTTTCGCCTGTTCCAAATGGAAGTTCTCAGTGGGGAGCTCGTAACATCTCTAAGTCTTTCAATCCGGTTTTTGGATCATCCAAGAAGTTTTTCTCTGCTTCTGTTCCTGGATCAAGAATTGTTTCTCGAGCAACATCACCTATATCAAGACGGCCCAGCCCCCCTCGTTCTACTACACCAACCCCTACACTTGGTGGACTTACCTCGCCCAAAATCAATGTGGATGATGCTAAGAGAACAAATGACAGTCTCAGCCAAGAAGTTACTAAATTGAGAGCACAGGTTTGTGTCATTATTCAGCTTTCTTGTGATCTAGTTTCAGAACTCATTATTTGTTGCACAATTTTTCTCCCTCATTTTCATGCTGAAATTGGGTGGAGAAACATATATATATATATATATATTTTCTTGCTAAGTATGAAGAAACATGATTGAAAGATTGCTAAGTGCTACTAAGTGGCTTGGATGAGCATTTGTTGTCTCTTATGCTTGAAGGATGCCAATTTGTATCGCATAGATTTTCCTTTTCCTTTCTTGAAATTGGAGTGGGTGCAAACAAGAAGAAACTTGCGTGGGTGACAGCCTTCCTTTTACTTGCTCAGTATGAAGAAACTTGAGCTGGTGCAAGCAAGAAGGAAGCACCTGTTGCGGTAGAATAATTTGCCTATATTTAACCTATTTCTATGGAATTTCTCTCAAAATTATGAACGCATTGCTCTCAAGTCTCAACAGATGGATCTAATTCGAATTGAAATTAAAACTTGTCTAGATCATGATATACAATATGTTTCCTGGAGAACATGTCTTGCTTAATCTATATACTATATGTATTTGTTTTTTTGTAAATAATCATGTCTCCAATGGCATGCGGCTTTGCGATCACAATATGACAAATCTTGATTTCAGGTGGAAAATCTTAATCGTAAAGCCCAACTTCAAGAGATAGAGCTGGAAAGAACAACTAAACAGCTGAAGGAAGCAATAGCAATTGCTGGGGAAGAGACCACAAAATGCAAAGCGGCCAAAGATGTGATCAAGTCTCTAACTGCCCAGGTAAGATGAATTTTTATCATCAGTTTTTTGCTAAAACAAGGAATTTCATATGAAAGATGAGGTTTCAACCCTGAATAAAAGTTATGGAGCCATAGGTTCCAAAATCAAGGAATGCAGGACTGCCTTAGGATAATGCTGTTTTCCACCAAAAACAATATACATGAAGGATTGTTTTGAAAAAGCGTAAGCTAGTTGAAGCTTCCTCCCTCAAAAAAGAGGCCTATTCCTCTGTTTGTATCCTTCCAAGTACTGCATAAAAAGTGGCAATGGAATCATGCCTGACCTACACCACCTGAATCGTCATCTCGTCGACCCTTCAACATATCGAGAACACCATAGACGACAAAGCTTTAGCCACTGAGCAAGAAATCAACAAATGACCAACTGATTGATTTTATCCCAAACAGGAAACACATCTATTTGAGAGTTGAAAGCCTCTCTTCTCTTCACGTTATGCACACTAGGTATTGCCTCCAACGTCCGAGCAAAATAGGCCGGAGGGTCCTTCTGTCAAGGCCTTAGATCTCCAAATGTTCTTCCTAGGCAACACAATCTCCCTCACCGCAACATCGACCTATAAAGGACTTGAGCCGAACCCCTCCTACTTTGCTCGAAAATCAAATGCCTGAAAGTTTGTTCAAACAAAACTAGACCTGGAATCTCCCAATCAAATAATCCTTCTAAAGAGTAAAGACAGAGGACCATGTTCCAACATCCCAAATCATCGAAACATACTCCTTCACCAAGGCTTCTTTATTGCTTGTCAGCATAAAGAAAAGGAGGGAAATTTAACACTAAACACAGGATTCCCAAGCTAACAATCTAATCAAAATTGTAATTATCCAATTTTCAATGAGAATCGGCTACGACCAAAAAGCCCCTCTATCCTTGCAATTATCTGCCACCACTCACACCAAAATAGCAAGTCACAACTCTTGCTGATCACAACCCCATGGGGTTTGTAGGATCATAAACAAATCTAGCAACCGACTCCGTTCTTCACAAGCCCCTTGGGTTTGCATGAAAACGTAATAATTATTTTCCTAAAAGAGCAATTCAACAATCTCATCTCAAGTTTCTAATGCCAAACTCTTCTTCCCATAACGCTTGATATACTCTCCACCCTATGAGAAGGCAAATCTTCTTTCCCTCCAGAATCTCCCACAAGAAATACATGTGAATCTTCTCCAATGTTTTCTCTATTGGTGCGACATTGATAGAGACTTGTAAGAAGTGGAATGATTGAACTAAGTATTTTTATTCAACACGAGTCTCATCCTTTTGAAAGATACTAAGACTTCTACACCCCCGGTCCTTTCTTGAATCTTTCCATGGTGGATGCCAATTTCCTCTAGACTTATGCTTCCTCCAGCGGAAGGCCAAGTTAGTGTGCAAAAATGTTTCCACTACCCCGTTGAAAGATGACGCAAGACCATTGAACCATCGACCTCAGCCACGGGTAGGCGGCTAGAATTGCCAATTGACCCCAAGATTGGAGACTATTTCAAAGTAGAGAAAAATGAACTGTAAAGACCTCATTTGAAACACTGGCCACTCACAAAATAAAATTGAAGAGTATAATTGAAAATAAAAAATGAGACATCTAAGGCTAAACTTAAAAAACTTAGGTCCAGGAGGAAATTTAGTTTAAGTAGAATGCATGTATTAAATGGTGACAAAAATACAAAGTATTTCCATTCCACGGTGAAAGACAAGAAGAAAAGGTTATTCATTAAGAGATTAAAGAATAGTGGACTCTTTGGTGGAAGAAGATGGAAAAATTAAGTAGTTGATGGTTGACCATTTTAAAAATGACTTGATGTTCCGAATGTTGGGGAAGCAAAGTCTATCTAATCTTAGGCATCCACGAATAGTTGTCGGACATTCTGATTCAGACCAAAATGTGCTTCAATCAAGCATGTACTACAAAGATTGACTCTTCATAAGTTGATAGTCCCGAGAAGGTTATTAACACTACTGAGGGGATTTTTGCTGGATTTTTGGATACGATGGTCACAAATTTGCCATCCTTATGAAAAAGGGGTTTGGATGTGAGGTCCCTGTCATGTCAAGTGCTTCAAGGCTAAGCTTTGGTGGCACCTTAAATCTCAAACCACTCTCTAGGCATTGTTTATGGCTGCGAAGTATCATTAGAGAAGGCAGACAGTTTTAGTGGGAGATTTACCGTGCAACATCAGGTCTGGGTTTTTGCTTTGGAAGGCAAAGACATGGTGAAAGATCATGTTCAATTCCTGGTTGGTGAGGGCCTTATTTCTCTATGGTGGGATCTCTGGTTGCTTGAAGTTCCACTGGGTGACCTTATGACGGCCCCTCATGATGTTGCAAATAGGCTTGTACTTGACTTAAGACATGATGATGGTTCCTAGGATTTATTACTCCCACAAGTTTATTGTGCCTTTCCTTTTCAAGTTGCGTTGGTATGAGGTTTGCCTTTTGAACAGGATGAGCAAATGATTTGGACCCCGACTCAAGACGGTAACTTCTCTGTCTTCGGTATGGTCAGTTGTTAGAGAGTAGAGGATTGCTTACCCCCTTTTGAAGTTGATTTGGGCTAAAGGCTTGCCGACCAACATTCATGTTTTTATGTGGAGAGTTATTCGTAATGTGCTACCCTTTGATATTAATATCCAAAGGTTAGTTATTCCTTTCTCAAGGGGATTTGGCTCAGAAGGTTTGGCAAAACTTTGGCTCTAGTAGTGCCCTTGCTCTATACATGATGGATTGGTGGAGTTGTTGCAACATAATTCTGCTATTCAAAGGTCTAGATAGTGGAAGTTGATGCTTCCTCCTATTTTTTTGCTGAGAACTGTGGAAGAATCATTGCAAAGCCAGGTTTGAAGGCACCCAGATGTCTGCAACCAACTTCTGTCATGTGATCAATGACTACCAACTCAAGCTACCTTGTTAGCTTACTTTGCATCATAAGTGCAAATATGTTCTTATTTACTGGCATTATCCCTCCCTTCAGATTTTGTGTTGCTACAAACATGGTGTTTGAGGCCGAGGCTCGCCATTTTGGTCTATTTTTGTGCTTGGAGAAAGACTTACTGAATGTTCAGATGGATTCTGATAATATGATTCTGGTGGATATGATTACCAAAGGTAAAAATGAAGCATGTTTAGAAAATTGGTGTGACAGAAATGAAGATATTACTGTGGATGAGAATGGATAAAATAAAGAATGAAACTATTAAAGAGAATTTAGAAATAACACCCATCGAAGAAAAGATGAGAGAATTATTTATGATGGTTTGGACATGTGCATAGAAGACCCATAGAAGTACCAGTGAGAAAATGCGATTTAGTTCAAGTGCGGGGCTACTAGTGGGAGAGGTCGGCGTAAGAAGACTTGGGACGAGACTATTAGAATTGATTTGATGACATTAAACTTGACCTAAGTGGTTTGACCTTTTCCCGGACCCCGCACATGGCGGGAACTTTGTAGCACCGGGTTGCCTTTTAAATTTGACTGAGGGGATGACTCTTGATCGATTACTATGGTATAAACGGATTTATGTAGCCTACTCTATTCATAGTTGTTAAAGGCGCGCCTGGGCGCACGCCCAGGCGCAAGGCGCGTCAAGTCGCAGGTACTGCACCTCGCCTAGGGTTAGGCGATGACCATCAGTAAGCCGCTCGCCTTTTGAGCCTGGGCGCCAGTCGCGTCTTTAACAACTATGAATAGCCCTAGCCCAAGCCATCAATAAATACCCAGATACCTGCCTCCGACGCACAATCGGCCTACCACATCGCATCGCAGAGCTCCTTAATCTCCTTCGGTTCGCCTAGATTCTTCGCGCAGGTCAGGTTAGCTCTCTGATTCGAATTTCGAAAACTTCTTCTCCTCCTTTGAATCTTCTTCTGCTTCTCCTTCGAATTCATGTCCTCTGTTCTCTCAACCTCGTCTCCTCTGTTGCTGCTGCTCCAGGTCAGGTGGGCCTTCGAAGCTTTTTCTCCTCCTCCTTCGAATGGCTGCTGCTGGTAGTGTTATTTAGTTATTTACTTATTTATTATGTGGTGTGTTTGTGAGTGCTATTGTTTATTTAATTGTTTATTTAGTTATTTACTTAATTGTTTGTTTAATTGCCATGCTCCAGACCAATAATCAACTTATTCTAATCATCTTCTTCTTAGTTTTTTTTTTCTCTTATTATTTGTTTGTTTAATTATTTATTTGGTGTATTTCTCTCATTATTTGTTTATTTAATTTATTTTTATTATTATTTCTCTATTTAATTGTTTATTTAGTTTATTTCTAATATTATTTTTTTGTTTAATTGTTTATTTAACTTATTTTATAATTGTTTGTTTAATTGTCCCTTTAGTTTATTAGTATATTATTTGTTTGTTTAATTTAGGGTTTTAAATTTAAATATAATTTTCTCTTCTTTTTTTTTTTTTTGGCTAAGTTGTTTATTAAAACTCAAATTCAATGACAAGTGAACAATCAAAAGATAAACCACTCAAATTAAATTAGTATAATTTTCAATTGAATTTATTTGAAAATTTTATTAGTTAATTCTTCTTATATATGGACTCACATACGACTTGTGAGTGTGTTTTATTTTTTATAATTGAAATTTAATGATAGTTTTACTTCTTGATTTTAGATTTACAATATATTAGTACTATAATTTTTTTATTTTATTTTTTAATACCGTGCGCCTGATTTCGCTCAGGTTAACACCTTATGCGCCTCAGTGCGCCTGGAGCCTTTAACAACTATGACCCTATTTAAGTGGGACAAATGCTAAGTTGTTGTTGTTTTGTGTTTGTTATTTGCGATAAGGCTTTCGTCTCACGCTTTTGATTCATCAACAAAGTCTACCTTTGCTTTTAAAAAAATAAAATAAGAAGAGAGAGAGACTCGTACACCTTTACCTATGTTTGATTGCTTGGGAGGGTTGACCTCTCTTCCTACTCCAAAATCTCGCATCTTCCGCCGCACATCAAACCAAACTCAATTCTTCTCAATTTCTTGATAGCTTAGGAGGATTGACCTCTTATAAACCTTGTATATGATTTCTGCATGTATTTGGAACGAAGAAATGAGCCTGTAAGGCAAAGAGAGAATTTGATATAAATGTCGAATTGTTGATTGAACGTTGCCCACAGTTTTTAACCTTTCGCCTAATATAACTGTTGAATCCCACATTGATGTTGGGCCCCTTGATATCCGTTCGCAGTGGTTTGCCAAAGTCCACCATGTGCATGAGGGGGCGTATTGGATCCCACATCGCTTCTGTTACCTAATTCTGAGCTATATATAAAGCTGAGGGCAATCCTCCTCTTACAAGGCGTCTTTTGAGATTGAGTTAGACCCATTGGATTTATACATGGTATCAGAGGTATGACTGTTGTATGATGTTGAGCATGTTAAATCCCACATTGATGTTGGGTCCTCTGATATTCGTTCGTAGTCGTTTGTTAAAAAAGTTCACCCTGCGCGTAAGGGGATGTGTTGAATCCCACAACACTTTTCTCTATTAGGTATTGGTTTAAATTTTGCAGCTTTGGGCTGAATAAACAAATTAAAATGAAAATTCAAGGAACAATCTGATGAAATCAAAATATTGAAGTGCAAAATAAAAAAACGAAATGTACTTTTAAAGGATTAAAAAAATGTAATTTAATTCAACAGCAGGTGAAGTAAGATTCAAAAAATTATTTGGGCCGGAATTTTCTCCTAAAAAAATTTCGCAATACTATCTCATCCATTCATTTTTATCAAATTAAATCTCGAACATTAATAGAAAAGACATTTTCAAACACCCCTTCTGATTTATTATATAGATAATGTTGGGTAAAGGTGCACTAATTTTATTGTGATCGTTGAATGCAAAACAGCTGAAGGACATGGCGGAGAGGCTACCGGTGGGAGCAGCGCGCAACGTCAAATCGCCTCCCATCACTTCCTTTGGATCCAATTCTATTGCCACCGATGTTCCAAATTTCTCTATTGAACGAACAAACGGTCAAATGACATCACAAGAACAACCCGATTCAAATGGATCAAACGCCATGCTTTTTCCAAATGGTTTTGCCACTGCCACCAGTAACCGTAGCAGCACCAGACTAGTAGATTCAACAGCAAGAAATGGAAGCAGAACTAAAGAAATTGGTGGTGGTGGTGATTCTCATAATGAAAATGAACGGGTTGAGCAGGATGAGCCGGGCGTTTATATCACACTTACCTCCTTACCGGGAGGTGGCAGAGATCTGAAGAGAGTACGATTCAGGTATGTTTTATATTTAGTCTAAAGAACTATTTAGTCTATGCTTAGCAGTTTACATTTCCCTACTTGTGAGACTGGCTGTCTATTCTCATAACTTTAGTGATATTTTTTTCTTCGATATTACGGTAAGGTGTATGCGAGACAGCTTACGTGCATCTCGACTAATTATCTTCCTGGAAGATCTTATAGGCTCAGTCTCTCACATCAACTTGGTGCATTCAGGATTAAATTTAAAGTTTAATTCCTGGAGTGTTTTCCAGGAGAGTCGAAGCCTAGTTGACAAAGAAAGGGGACACCTCCCTTTGCCACTCGGATTAATACACCTCTTGGGTACTTTAGCGATAATTAATCATAAATAATTAGTAACCTAGGAGTCAAAGTATAAAATTAACTATTAAAATTAAAGTCAATGTGATACTATTTGACATTCTAGTGTAACATGGGATGCAAAATTATATGGAAAACCGAAAATATAAGAAATTCTAGGTGGAAGCATACCAAACTTCTCTCTCTCTCTCTCCCCCAGGTCAACTATGACACTTTGTACCCATAAAGTTTGACAAAAATCCCATTTTGATCCTCCCCTTATTGTCCAAGTCATTATCCCCATTATAATTTTGAATGGAAAATAGACACTTGCATGATATATATATATATATATATGTAGTTTTTCTAAGAAAATTTGTAAAGGGGAAAGAAAAACGTTAAAAAACGCCCATAAAGTCATCTTAAAAATAATTGGGTGCAGGACAATTGACCGTTTGTCGTCCAAAATTATAATGGAGTTGTTGATTTGGATTGAATTGAGATGATTATGAAACTTTAGTGTTATGTCTTCAAATTGCAACTATAAAGACCAGAGTGAAATAATGATCAAACTTTAGGGGTGCAAAGTATCAAGACCTTGTAATTACATTTGATGATTATTTTTACCCCTTGTGTCAAATGTGTGAATACAGTCGGAAGCGATTTAGCGAGAAACAAGCAGAACAATGGTGGCAAGAGAACCGAGCTAGAGTTTATGAACACTACGATGTTCGCACCATTGACAAGTCGAGTGTTGGCGTAGGGAGTGAAAGCATGGCACATTGACGACGACAACGACAACGTGTGAAAACAGTATTCTTTTTACACTTTCCACCCCTATATTCCTGTTTTCATCACCTGAAAGTTCACATATAAATATTTTGATCAATTAGGTGGTACGTACAAACACGGCTGTCTTCTTTTCTATTTAGGGCCTGGATTCGAAGGTCGTTATTAGTCATCACAAAGAGGAGGGCAAGCAAAAGTAGAGGATTGCTAATGAGAATTTTCTTAACTTTTTTGTTTTCTTCCAGTTTCCTCAAATTTTTTTTTATTTTTTTTTTGATGATTTGATTGTACTTTCTTCAAAAAAAAAAAAAAATTGCCCCCTATACGAGCCTTGTTTTGGGGGGGTGGCGGCGGAGGGGGGTTGGGGGAGTTAAAGTGTATATTCTTAGTAGGGTTGGTTTATGGCTATATTGTGAAAGCAGATGGTTTTTTTTTTTTGTTTTTTTTTTTTTTGTAAATTTTCATAAGCAAAAGATGTGTATTTTTTTTTTCTTTCTTTTAATTGTTTTTTTTTTTTTTGGTTTTTATGCTGAAAATAGTGGATTTTGAGAAAATGAATGTGGTCTTTGAGGAACAATAATCATAACTAGAACTTCTTATATGTTGTTTTAATTTTCTTTTTTCTTTTTATAGATTTAAAAAAAAATGTTGTATTTTAGTGTGGGTGTATTTAGAAAAAGCAAAAATTAAGTTTAGGTGTTCTTATGAGATACAGTTTAAATGTGTGTGGATTGAGTGAGTAAACCTTCTCTCTATGTATTGAAAATTGAAGATGTGGTGGATGCATTCGGAGATTTGATTCTGTAGACCCCCACAAAAATTATGGTGGGTGGGTGCATTGAGAAATTCAAGAGAATTACCGACGTAAAATGCAAATAATTTTGGTGGGTGTACTGAGAAATTGATAGAAATTTCTCAGTAGACCGGGAAAAATTATGGTGGGTGTATTGGGAATTTATTAGAAATTTCTCAATGCACCCACCATAATTTTTCCCGCACCAAAAAACTACACAAATATTTTTCAACTTCTCAATGCACCCACCATAATTCCATAATTTTTTCCGGGTTTAGTGAGAAATTTCTACCAATTTCTCAATACACCCACCAAAAATCTAATATATTTATTTCTTATTACACTCAACAATTAATTATTTATTTCTCTTAACATCCATGCACCCTTTGAATTTCTCAACAAATCTTTATAATAATCAAATTCTCTTTTTACACCCACATTATTTTATACTTCTATCCATATGGTCGGGACAAAATCAAAATCAAATAAAATGCATGTCGTATTGAAAAACAAATACGCACACACAACATATATACTTCTCAAGAGACACTATATATATATCATGCACGAAGGAGTGTTCTATATAAAACATAAAACTTACCACAAAAACATAAAAATAAAAAAATCACACAATATATATATATACTTCCCAAGACACACACACACACATATATATATATATAACATACACAAAGGAGTGTTCTATATAAACATATAACTCGCCACCCAAAAAAGAATCTGAAAACATATATATAAGACTAAAAAAACTTCTACACAACATCCATGCACAAATGCATTTTAGCAAAACAGGTTCAAAGGGTTGTGAACATCAAAAAGAGAAAACTGATTGAACAAATCCTACTTCTATTCATGCAGAAGAGTTGGTTGAATTTAACATATGTATAATATCTTATTTTTTGCGAGCAAGGGCGGCGGCAATTCCACCAGCTATGAGTCCAACGGCAGTTGCGGCAATGCCTACTCCAATCACTCCATCTGTCCATTTTATAACACAGGTAAGAACAGAATAGGGGCAAAATGGGAAAAAAGTGAGTTTTTTCTGATTTCAAAAGGGTCGTTCGATATGCATATACCCCATTAAAAAGAAACTTATTTTATTCAATTACTATTTTACCCTTCAAATTACTAAAGCAATTTTTATTTTGAAACATTTTTCTCCCCTTTCTTCCTCCATCCTTCTCCGGCAAGCAGCCACAGGCGTCGGATTCTCTCTCTCTCTACAGAGAGAGAGAGAAAAAGAAGATTGAAAAAAATAGAGGAAATAAAAAAGAAAAATGACTATACCTTTTGTAATTTTGTCTTCGATTGTTTTCTTGAGAGTTGAGGCCTGCCTCCAGTCGGGCGCAATCTAAAAAACAGAACAAAAAACAATGCTAATCAAAGATGGCCTTGACAACGTTTTCAATTTTGCGGGATAGAAACAGATGTAGAACTTGAGGGATCAAATTGTGCAAACCTCAAGGTCCACATAGACACCCACCCCATACTTTAGGGACCAAAAATGTAATTTATCCTAAAATAAAGCAAGAAATTAAAAGAAATCAAACCTCCAAGCAACGTTCAACAAGTTGCCTGCTCCTTGAATAGTCTCCACTTCTGTAATGACCAACTGCAAGAAGATAAAGGCTTTCCCTAGTCTGCAATTGGCTGCTGCTGCTGCTCCCCAAAGAAGCTGCAAGTCATTACAAATGAGACAAATCACTCAACTAAAATTTCATAAAAAGGTTAGGCGTTATAGGGATGGTCGATCAAGGGCTTGGGGGCCCACCCAGCCCGACCCTATATTTTTAAAACTTGGGCTCAAGTTTTGAGGCCCGACTAAATCTAGGGCCGGGCTTGGACTAGGCCAAAATTTATAAGCCCGGCCTGTGTATTATTTTTTTTTTTATATATATATATATATATATAAATGAGACAAATCACTCAACTAAAATTTCATAAAAAGGTTAGGCGTTATAGGGATGGTCGATCAAGGGCTTGGGGGCCCACCCAGCCCGACCCTATATTTTTAAAACTTGGGCTCAAGTTTTGAAGCCCGACTAAATCTAGGGCCGGGCTTGGACTAGGCCAAAATTTATAAGCCCGGCCCAAGCCCGGCCTGAGTATTATTTTTTTTTATATATATATATATATCTTATCTTGAGATTATAAAAGATAAATTTGATGGCAATTTCGTAATTTCTCCTAACATATGTCCTCATGCGTCATTTAACCACCTCCATTTAGGTTCTCATTTGTAATTTAAGGAATAAAGATCTTTTTGATCTCTGACAAATAGCTCGGGTGTCCAATTGGCCATAACTTTTGCAACTTGACACATTTGCCCTTGACGTTTCAAAATAGTATCAAATTAACCCCCGAGACAGATTTTGTTAGCAAAATTTGGGAAAATTGAACAGAAACAGCCATGTGACAAACACGTGACTATTTTGTTAAAGGTACATACCTCATTTCAATCTTATTAATTTAATGGGGTCTATTTGTGTATTTTGTTAAACTAAAAGGGTCAAAATATTTTTTTCCCACAACTTTTCTTATTTATTTTTTTGGCTCCTCAGTCTCTCCTCCTTCATTTCTCTGCACCACCACACCACTATCGCCAAACCAAAGACCACCTCCATCACCGTCTCCACCATCGCCGAATCAAACACCATCTGCAAACCCATATCTTGAAGACCCCAAACCAAAACACCACCGCTGAACAACACCACCGCGATGGAGAGAAAATGAAGCAGAGAGAGAGAGAGAAAAGGAGTTGCAGCGGCTGGTTGCCCAAGCCCTAACCGCCACAGGCCCAAACCACTCACTATCGCCGTTGTTCTATTGCGAAATCGAAGCTAGGTTTCGATTTCGAAATCTAAATATTGATTTCAAAAACGAAATTGATTTCGATTTCAATTTCGTTTTTGAAATCGAAATCGAATAATAGGTTCGATTGCAAAAACGAAATTGATTTCCTCGGTGGTGATGTTCGGCAATGGTGTTCGTTTTGGTGGTGGTTTTGGGCGGTGTCGTCGTTCGTTTCGGTGGTGTTTTTCAGCGGTGTTGATGCTCGTTTTGGTGGTGTTCATTTCGGTGGTGTTTTTCGGCGGTGTTGATGCTTGTTTTAGTGGTGTTGATGTTCGTTTTAGTGGTGTTTTTTCTCGGTGGGTGGGACTAGCATTAGTTTCCATGGAGGAGATGGAGCAGGGGTCGCCGAAGATGGAGCAGGGGTGGGGGTTGGGCTTGCCGGAGATGGGATGGGGAGGAAGATGATGAATTAAAAGAAAAAATCCACAATAAACCCTTAAGTTTTAGATAGAAAATTAAATGGCCCCCAATTAAATAACTTTTCAAATTAACCCCATTGAATAAAAAGACCAAAATATTTTTAATGAAACATTGATCGTTAGTTTGACTTAACGGAATCTGCTTCAGGGACTAATTTGACACTATTTTGAAATGTTAAGGGCAAATGTGTCGAGTTGCAAAAATTAGAGACCAATTAGACACCCGAGTCATTTGTCAGGGATCAAAAAGGTCTTTATCCCGTAATTAAAATCCCTTCCACTGATACTTACACTTGTTCGGTGATAGGAAATCATTTTTTATTATTATAATAATATAGTAACAATTGAAATGGATGAAAGCTACTGGCGGTGTGGTCCATGATGTCTCATTCTTTTTCTACCATCTCACTCTCAAGTCTCGCTTCGATCTAATGCCGACGATCTTACTCTCCGATCTAACGCCGACGACGGCTTCTTCAAGCCGTCACCATCCCTTCGCTCTCATGCTCTCTCTCTCTTTGATCAAACGTCGACGATCTCTCTCTAATTTAACGCCGCCAACGGTTTCTTCAGGCCATCACCATCCCCAACCCATCTCGCTCCCGGCTGCTGCTTTAAACGCCGATCTCGTTGCCGGTCTACCTACAGAGGACCAGATCTCGCCGTTGAACCGTCATCGCCAACCACTGTAACCGACAGGTCTGTCTCTATCACTTTGTTGCGGTTGTCTCCATAAAAAACCAAATTTTATCTCAAATACATTTGATTTGTTCAAATATCTTAATTTCAATGCATAGATATACCCAACTTTTTTTTTTAGAAATGAATGGCCTGATGTTTTTGTTTATGTTCAATTTTTAAATTAAAAAAATATATATATAGGGCTGGGCCGGGCCGAGGGCTGGGCTTGGGTCTTGATTATTTTGACTGGGCCAGGCTTGGGAATGAAAATAAGGTCCGATCTTAGGACCGGGCCGGGCTAGGGCCTGGTATATTTTTGTAATACCCTACTTAGAGCCCGGCCCATGACCAACGCTAGGCAAAATCAGACATTTCAGGGCAGCTATAATCTCACAAAATTTCACAATTTTGAATTTTTCATAAAAGTAGCGAGAACAATCTTTTTCGCATGTTATAACCTCGGTATCATCGCAGATTTCGATTTGTGATAAAAAATAGCGAAAATGTTTTTTTAGTGAGCTATAACCGTGTTACAGTCCTCGATTTATACGATTTTGAATTTTTCACAAAATTGGCAAAATCAGGTATTTTTTGTAAGCTACAGCATGTCGAAAATTTTACGATTTTGAATTTATCAAAATCAGTTTTTCGGTGTGCTATAAAATATCAC
Organism: Eucommia ulmoides; assembly: GCA_016647705.1. NCBI lineage: Eukaryota > Viridiplantae > Streptophyta > Magnoliopsida > Garryales > Eucommiaceae > Eucommia > Eucommia ulmoides. The sequence continues at coordinate 45,767,432 of CM028340.1, read as the reverse complement.
GATTTGAGCTTTTCATAGACATGGCGAAATTTGGTTTTTTCGGTGAGTTATAGCCTTTCAAAATTTCATTATTTTTAGTTGTTATTCGACTTGGCATATATACTCATATATATGTTTGGGGGGGGGGGGGGGGGGGGGAGTTCACCTTCGAGCATTGCTATCCCACGTTGTACGTCTTCTGGGCGCTTGGAATGAACAAGTGACCAGGACAACCTCATGATGGATTCACTTTTAAGTTCATCGGAGGAACCTTTCTGGGCCTCAGCAACCTCTCGCTCACATCCCTGCAGATATAAATAGCAGTCAATTAGAGCACAAGTTTTACCATATAAAGATAATGGGTTGAACCATACAAGAGATCAGATCAAAACCTTTTTAGTTACATAAGTACATGAATGCAACTGAAAATAATACAAAAACAAAGCGTTTGTCGCACCTAAATATAGCGGTTAAATGAAGCCTTTTGTGCTATACAGATTGTTTGAGTTTCATTCCCTCAATTAACTTTAAACCAATTAGATTGTTCTTAATTGTCTCATCCAACGTTTTCTCAGATTTACCTTTCCCTCTTGGAATACCTTCCAATTGAATTAAATAACATTTACATACCGGTGCTTCCTCAAGTCTTCTATTGATCACAAACAGAGAGAGAGAGAAAGAGAAACTAGGTTCAAAACTCATGAAAAAGACCATTCTTGCTACTTTTCTTCACAAATCAAAATAACGTTCACGAAAACGACTACTCTCGCTACTTCTGATCACTATTTCTGATCACGAATCAAAGTTTGGAGCCAATAACAAGGCTATAGCTCACGAAAATCATTTTTGCTACTTTTCATCACAAATTGAATTGCTGATCTTAACAAGTTTATATAACTTACAAAAAAGACCATTTTTGCTTCTTTTGGTAAAAGATCGAAATCAAAGCGACTAACAAGGTTTATCGTTCACAGAAAAGATGATTCACGCTACTTATGATCACAAATCAAAATTGGAGACAATACATTAAAAATCTAAATTGAGGACGGTAACGAGCCTATAACTCAATAAAAAGAACATTTTTGCTATTTTTTTATCACAAATCGAAATCTGGGATGATAGCATGGTTATAGCACACGAAAAATATCATTTTTGTTACTTTTATGAAAAACTCCAAATTGTAAAATTTGGAAAGACTATATAGCTCACCGAAAAAGCCAAATTTTGCCACTTTTATAAGAACTAAAAATTATAAAATTTTGAGATGCTATAGCACACCCAAAATGCCCGATTTTCCCATTTTTATAAAAAACTCGAAATCAAAAAATTTTAAATGGCTATGTAGCTCACTGAAAACCCGAATTTGATACTTTTATGAAAAAATCAAAATTGTGAAATTTTGGAAGGCTCCATAAACCCGATTTCGCCAATTTTATAAAAAAACTCAAAACCGTGAAATTTTAATAGGCTATAGGCCACAAAAAATACATAATTTTGCCAATTTTACGAAAAATTTCAAATCATGAAATTTTTAAAGCTTGTACCTTGCCCAAAAAGCCTGATTTCATCAATTTTATGAAAATAAAATATTATAAAATTTTGAAAGGCCACTCACCGAAAATAACTGAATTCGTAAGTTTTATGACAGACTCAAAATCATGAAATTTTGAAAGGTTATAGCTCACTTAAAAAAATCGATTTTGCCACATCTATGAAAAACTTAAAATCGTAAAATTCTATAGCACACCGAGAAACCGATTTTGATACTTTTATGAAAAACTCAAAATCGAGAAATTTTAAAAGGCTATAATTCAACAAAAAAAATGCTTGAGTTTGTCAATTTTATAAAATACTAAAAATCATTAAATTATAAAAGATTATAGCTCACAAAAAAAAAAAAAAAAAAAAAAAAACAATTTCGCCACGTCTAAAAAAAACTAATAATAGAAAAAATTTGAAAGGTTACAGCTCACAAGAAAAAATTGATTTTTCCATGTCCATGAAAAACTCAAAATCATGTAATTTTATAGCACACCAAAAAACCGATTTTGATACTTTTATGAAAAACTCACAATCGTAAAATTTTGAAAGACAAAACATCAAAATTTAAATGGAGGACGGTAACAAAGTTATAACTCACTAAAAAGAACATATTCGATATTTTTAATCACAAATCAAAATCGAGGACGATGGCAAGGTTATAGCACACGAAAAAGATCATTCTCCCTACTTTTATGAAATACATAAAATCGTGAAATTATAAAAGACTATAGCTTATAAAAAAAGGCCCGATTTTAACACTTTTATGAAAACTAAAAATCAAGAAATTTTGGGCGGCTATAGCTTCACCCAAAATGTTCGATTCTGCCACTCTAATGAAAAACTCAAAATCAAGGAATTTTTGAAAGGCTATAGCTCATCCAAAATCCAAATGTGATACTTCTACGAAAAATCAAAATTCCAAAATTTTAGAAGGCCATATAAACCTAATTTCGCTAATTTTATTGAAAAATCAAAACCGAGAAATTTTGATAGGTCATAAATCACAAAAAATACCTGATTTCACCAATTTTCCTAAAAAATCAAACTTGTGACATTTTTATAGATCACAGCTCACAAAAAAAGTCCAAGTTCGTCAATTTCAAGAAATATTCAAAAACGTAAAATTTTGAAAGGCTATAACTTACCGAAAGTTATTGATTTCGCCAATTTATGACAAACTCAAAATCGTGAAATTTTGAAAGGTTATAGCTTAAAAAAAATATCTGATTTCTCCACATCTAAGAAAAACTAATAATAGTGAAATTTTGAAAGGCTATAGCTCGTCGAAAAAATCGATTTCACTACGTCTATGAAAAACTCAAAATCGCAAAATTCGATAGCAGTAGCACGATGAGAAACCAATTTTGATACTTTTATGAAAAACTCAAAATCGTAAAATTTTAAAAGACAATACATCAAAAATCTAAATCGAAGACGGTAACAAGGTCATAACTCACTAAAAAAGAACATTATCGCTATGTTTTTTTAATCTATGTTTTTTTAATCAAAAATCGAAATCTGAGATGATAGCAAGGTTATAGTACACGAAGCCTAGATAAGGATTCCAAAGCCGTCAGAGAGGGAGATCAAACTAGTGGTTCATAGAATCGTAGTCAATAGAGACATAAGGTAAACTGTTGTGGCGACAGGAGTTACTTAGTGTGTGTGTATAGAAGTTCAATTCCGTACACAGTGTGTGTCTATACTCTCTAAAGAAGTTCAATTCCACACATAGTGAACTAGGTGCACCTACTAGCACATCACATTTTTTCACTCAAGGTTGGGTTTCAACTTCGTCTCTGGTGAAAGATTTCATTTCATTGCATTCTTGTTTTCTCTGCACATTTATCGTGATAGCAAAAATTGAAAAACAGACCAAATGACCTATTCAAACCCTTTAGGTCAACTATCCTAATACCCTATGAATTATGGTGGGAATAAACAAAAATGAAACTAGAACACAAAAAAAACAACCTCATAAGCAAATATAACTAGCAACAAATTAATATGGCTAAAATATAGAATTAAACCTTTTACCTTACCAACATTTGGCTTATTAAAAAAAGCGGTTACAAAATAAATTAGCATCCATAGATATAACAAATTCCAACAAGACTCGAGCAATTAAAAAAAATGATGTAAAGTAAAGTGGTGTAGTATTCAACAAACTATAAAATAAGATCCAAATCAAAGTAAGCAATGTTCTAACGTAACAAATCATGAACCCTTGAAAGCTAAATTTAATCAAATTTAATAGTAGCATGAGAGATTACTTACAGCGACAATATCAGCATCGCACCATGGAATATGATCACCGCCGGTGAAGAAATCACCCACTGATCCGAAAAATTTCCCAATCTTAGCTTCCATTCCCACAGTTTTTCAGCGGCGGAATTGGAGAATCAATGCTATTGGAATGTAAATTTGTGTGGATCTGAAAATGAAACAAATCAATATTTAGGTATCAGAAAATTTGAAATTGTTGATCGACCAAACAATCAATTAAGGTTTTGGTTTATTTTTCTTCCCATTTAGGCGTGAGGAAATAAGCACAAAAACCCATTGAGATGCTGTCAAATATATTCTAATATCACATAAATGTATCCAGTTTCATACGAAAACAACGATTTCTACCAACCAGCAGCAAATCAGAACGATTAGTTTTGGCTCCATAGATTTCGATTGAAGTTCTTCCCTCTATTACCACAATCCCAAACACCAGATTTACACCGGTTGTTCATAAAAAAAAAAACCGAGAAAAGGGGTTTTAATGAAGAAAATGAACAAACCAGAGAATCTAAGCACTAGACTCAAAATCGAACCGTAGATCAGTGAAGAAAATGAAAAGAATCAAATTACCTAAGTACGAAAAGAGAGAGAGAATATCAAGGACATTAAATCATACCTCCCAAATCTGCAGAACGCGTGAGTACAGAGAGAAATTCCAACTCGCTGCTTGATTTCAAAAGGAGGAAGATGATCGAGGGTAGGAGGTGACGATATAGAGAGAGAGAGAGAGAGAGAGAGACGCGGATATATGAGAGAGAATCAGTACCCTGTGACTTAGCCACTAATCCATATGAAAAATTAAGTGGTTAATTACCTTTTACTCCCCTATACTTTTATCTTATTTTATTTTAATCATTTTTATTTTTAAAAACTTACACGTCGGCACTTTTTAAAACTTACAAACTAAAAAAAAAAAATTGGTAAAATTGAGTTTTTTATCCAAATTTTACATTAAATGAATAAATTACTTTTAATTTTATTTATTTAGAATTTTGATAAACAGTCCTCGAAATTAAAATTTTAGCTCATGGATAGTTTACGCATTACAATAAATTTTTCAAAAGCAAAAAATAAATACATAAAAATTATTGTAATTTTTTTATATAAAAAATTATAGTAATTTTTTATGACATGCATCGATTTTTAACTATAGTATGGTGTATAGGTTAAAATTTTAATTTCGTAAACTGTTCATCAATCATTTAGTCTACACACGACTAAACGCACAACGTTTTAACTGTGCTAATATTAAGAGAGATATTTAGGGTGAAATTATTTGAATCGGCAAATTTTAAAATAAAATTATCTTTAATTTTAATTGTATTTAAAATGGAGAAAAAATATTTAAGGCAAATTATATATATATATATATATATATATATATTGTTTTCAAAGATTTTCATTTTTCGAAAATTAGAAACAAATATTTAAAAACAAAAACACTACACAAACAATACCTTGAAAATAATTTTAAAAAAAATCTATTAGCTCCACAAAATTCAATCAAATATCACTCTATTTTTATGTACATCACCAATAATTCAATGTAAAAAAAAATAAATTAAAAAACTCCTAAAAAAACAATCAAATGCTCAAAAAAAAAAAAAAAAACCTCAAATCTAAAACCCTAAAATCAACCATCCCTCTATTACAATCCATGTCTTTTTCTTCTTTATACAACTTTTCTCATCAACAATCCCGAGCGCTCATGAAATTTCAATAGACAGTTAGTTCAGCATTTTCGTTCTTAGATTTCTCTTCCCGTTCTCAAAAACCCTAATAACAAAAACAAAAACATGAGAACAAAAAAGCGATCAATTTCAGATCCGCAATGTTTAGGCCATGTTTGGTTGAAAATTGAAATATTATCATCTTTTTTCTTGACTTTTTCAAAACTAAACCAAATAACTTTTCATAATTTCAAAAAGTTTTCCGTTCTCAAAAAGTTGAGAAACTGTTTTCAAAAACTCAACCAAACATGCCCTTAGCTAACAAAAGAAAACCATTCTAGTATTTTTGTTTCTTCTTCGAGTTTTTTCAGAGTAGAAACAAGGATATGGGAACAAAAACAATAAACAACTGTTTTCAAAATTTTGAAAAACTGTTTCTGAAAACTCAACCAAACCCTTAGAAATATTTTATTGGGTAACAAAAGAAACTCTATCTCATATTTTCGTTTGTTCTTCTGAGTGTTTTTCGGAACAGAAACAATAAACAAACATTACCTTTCCGTTTTCGTATGAGAATATAGGCGGCAAATTTCAAGTATAGAGTTCTTGTCTTCTGAAGCAAATATCATCAGAACAAGAACCGTTTTCTTCACCATGCCTCATTAGCTCGCCATTTCCGCTGCAAAGTCGGGTCGATAGTGAAGGAGATAACGGTGCATTATTACCTGTATCGATTTTAATTTTTTAATCGCGAAAATTAAAAGAAAAAATACACACACATATATATATAATCCAAAATGGATATGAATTTTATTGAATAAAACACTTTTTTTCCGGCATGCCTTTGAATGAAGAGCTTCTTTCCAAGTCTTTGGTCACATGTAACAAGATGGTTCCCGAGAGAACGGCAACAAAACCGCATATTTCTGATACGATGTTTCCCACACTTTGCCCATCCCAATCCTGAAATGAAAAACAATTCATGAAAAATACAGGTTGTTCGGCTTGCAATTGCAACAACAACAACTAAGCCTTTGTCCCACTTAGGTAGGGTCAGCTACATAAATCCTTATCCCACTTAAGTAGAGTCAGCTACATAAATCCGTTTACGCCATAATGAACGATCAAGGGTCATCCTCTCAGTCAAGTTCACTGACTGAGGGGATGAAACTTATTTGGACTAATTCTCTCTCACTGAAAACTAGATACTCATTTTCAGATTATATAAGGCGCCGTTTGGTTAGTTTAAAAAAAAAAAATTGAACCAAAAAAAGAAAAAAAAAGTTTCTATTTCGATCCTAGAAGTTTGTTCTATAAATCTTGGAGAAAAACAAAAACATATATTTTTATTTTTGTTTCAAGTTTTCAAAAAAAAAAAAAAAAAAACAATCGAACGCCGCCATGGCATTTTGCCATCTACACTCTAAGACGCGATAATATTAAAAAAACAATACAGAAAAACTATAATTTGGAGTGGATTCCTTTCAAGGAAGAAGCTATACTTGAGATTTTAAAAAAATCAGGGTTCTATATAAGGTGGTGTTTGGTTACTGTTATTTTTTTTATTTTTTTTTAAATATCTTGGAACAGAACTAGTAAAAAAAATTATCTTGTGCTCTGATTCTAGAAATTTTGTTCTAAAAATCTAGGAGCATATCAAAAAACACATGTTTTTTTTCTTTCGTTCCAAGATTTCTAAGAGCAGAAACAAAAACACTAACCAAACACTATAAGGTGCTGTTTGGTTACTGTTATTTTTTTTTATTTTTTTTTTAAAATATCTTGCAACAGAACTAATAAAAAAAATTATCTTGTGCTCTGATTCTAGAAATTTTGTTCTAAAAATCTTGGAGCATATAAAAAACACATGTTTTTTTCTTTCGTTCCAAGACTTCTAAGAGCAGAAACAAAAACACTAACCAAACACCCCCAAGAACTATGCCATATACACTTAATAGAATTGACATACCTTAAACATAATGACGCTTGCAACAATCGTTAGAGTTGTGAACATGACGTAATATATAGGGGAAACAACTGCAGTGTTGAAAGTGTCAAGAGCCTGAAAAATTAAAAGCCATAACATTTTTCAGGAAAGAAATTTGAAAAGAAAAGAAATTTATAAAATTTAATAGTCAAACTCCTTAAAGTGCGTTTGGTTAAGGTATTCAAAGAACGAATTTGATTTTTAAAAAGAAAGGGATTTGTAATTTTTTCTTGAGAAAAATCATTCTTCAAATTTTACAAGTCCCTTTTTGAAAGCAATTATCAATTTCAAATACCTCATCCAAACACATTACAAGGAACTTTTCAAAAGAAAAAAAAAAAAAAAAAAAAAAGATTTTTGCACTTTGCACCCCTGAAGTTTCAGAGAAATCCCATTTTAGCCCCTGTCTTTTCAATTTGAACACATTAAACCCTGAAATAGCAAAACTGTGTCAAGTCAATCATTTTATCATTTTTTAATACGGAATTCACCTACGTGGGTGATTCCGTATTTGACATATGGTTGATTTTCTTAATAAAAAATGATGGAAGGACTGACTTGACACGATCTCAATATTTCAGGATTTAATGTGTGCATCTATCAGTGTCGGAGCTATTAAGGGCGCAGGGAGGACTCAAGTCCTATCTCAACTTTTTGAAAATTCTCACTATTACCTCTATATTCTTAGAAAAAGTCAATTAAAATCTCTTAATATTTTACATACGCATCCCCTGATTTACATAAATATCTCATACAACACCAAAAAAGAATTTAGCCCCCTCCAACTAATTTTTTGGATCCTCCACTAGCATCCATGGCACATAAAAGCATGAGTGCGAAATCGACTAATAGAGTGTTTGATTTCATGGAATTGGAATTAGAATTGAACGCAAATTTTTAAAAGCGTTTAATTATAATTCCAATTCCTAGACTTCATATTCATGAAGCCAAACGCAGCCTTAATATTAGTATGAATAGGCAAAAGAATCTCATACCTTGTTTAGATAATTCATTTGTGTGATGACACATATAGCCACGACGAACACGAAAAACCAGGTCTCTGGGTAGATTAATTGGTTTTTACCCTCAAAAGTCAATTTTAGTGAAGTCCCAAGGGCTTTGACACTCATAACCTACCATAAAGGACACGGCATGGGAAAAGTAATATATCTTATTATAATACTTAAAAGTAGGAGACAATAGCTTGGAATGTGTGAGAGTTAAGTATTAGTTATCTCTTAAATCCTATTGAAATGTGAAATGGATGGTTAAGATTAATTTTTTCTACCATTAATATTCTATTAATTTTATTAATGTGAAATGGATGGTCATGTATTTGTCTACGTCAAATTTGAATTTATACTTCATATCAAATCTTAAATTCCACATTAATATATGTGGCAAAAATTGTGATTGGTCTTCCATTAAAAAATATTTTTTTTATTAAGCCTATTAGTTTTGTGTTTCTATTTATGTTCCTTAAAAATTTGAGCCGTAAAAGAAATTTATGTTCGTAATATCTTATTTAAAATAAGTTAAAAAATTTATATAGAATTTTGAAAAAAAAAATTGTTGCTGTAATTTCGAAAAAAAAATTTGAAAAATCGTTTGTGGGTGTATGAAGACATTTATAATTAATTTTTTGTTTGTGGGTGACTGGGTGTATAAAGATTTATATAATTATATTTTTTGTTTCTGTTTGTATAGGCGTTTATATAATTATATTTTTTGTTTGTATTTGTATAAAGGTTTATATAATTATATTTTTGTTTACGGATTTGTAAAGGTATATATAATTATATTTTTGGCTAGGGGCGTCTAAAGGTGTATATAATTACATTTTTGTTTTGGGTGTGTAAAGGTAGATTGATTATTTGGGAAGATCGTGGAAAATAGAAAAGAAATAGAAAAAATAACACAAGAAAGAAAAAGAAAAAAAAAAAAAAAAACTGACCAAATCAAATAAGTAAAATTGAAAAAACAGATTTATTTTCTTACTATAGTACAAATATAAAAAATGAATTCGCAATCGCACGGTTTTTAAAATTAAAATTATGTTCAATTAAGATTTTATTATTCCAACAAATATTAAACAATACCCGCAATTTAAACTCATAAAATTAAAATGTTCGTAATGTTAATCGAAAACAAATATTACAATAAAAAAAAAATCTTAAATATTTCTGATGATCTCAATAATTCATAATTAACTCACATAAATAATATAAAAAAATCACTAACTAATACAAAATTAAATTTATACAATTAACTAAAATGCTCATTTAAATTACTCTAAAATCCGTGCTTAGCGCGGGTCTAAAACTAGTATTATTAAATAAGACGCCGTTTGTTAATGTTTTTTTCAATTTTTTTTTCTTTTTCTTTCAATAGGTAGTGTTTGATTTGCACTTAAAAAAACTTTTAAAAGGAAAAAATAGTTGTTTTTTTCTTATTTGATTTTTATATTACAAGAGATTCAATATGGATCAATGGATTAAGACCACTCCAACCATGTTTTTCTATTTATGAATTTTTTCCCAGAGCAAGATATCATTTATAGGGATAACACTAAGATATTATCTCCATTATCAAACACACTTTTATTTTTTATTTTTTTATCAAGTTTTTTAATTTTGCCAAATTAAAATTTTATTTTAAAAGTACTTAAAAAGACAAAATAATTTATTTATTTTTAAAAAAAAGTACTTGAAGAGCCATTTTTTTCTTTCTATTTTTAAAAGTGCTTAAAAAAAGAGTTTTATAATGGTGCCTTAATTAAATAAAATATTGAATGATAAAATATTAAAATTGGAGGTAAAATAATACAATTTTGAAAATAAAAATTTAATGAAAAATAAAATAAGACATTATAACATAATGCTAGAGTTTTTTTTGTTTTGAATTTATTATAATGAATGTTGAAGTGGAACTTTCTTCATTTTTATAATAATTAATAGAAAAGGAAAAAGAAAAAGAAAACTTTTTTTCCTTTTTTTTTTTTTTTTTTGTTTTGTTTGGGGGTTGGGGGGGGGGGGGGGGGGCCCTAAGTAAAAGATATGTAAAGATATAATGGATTCAAAGATAATTCAATTTGGATTGTTGAATTTTATTTTATTTTATGTTTGTATTTCTACATAACTTTACCATCTCAAAGGAGAAGAAGAAACATATAAAGATCAAAAAAAATTACCGACAGAGAACCCATCAGCGAACAAATGCCGGTGAATACTAACACATCTGAGTGCCCGCATTGAGGTGCAAAATAGAATACCAGAATGAAGACTAACATGATAACCGACGCAACATACAACAGAAAACCTGAAGAGCAAGAAAGAGATGCATTTGATTGCTCATCATAAATGTTGAAATAGGCACAAGAGAAAATGCTGGTTATCTAAATTAGCCCCTTTTCAGGAACTATCTTACTTTGGATGAATTGGTTTATATATCACTCCACTTATATAATCAAATTTACATATTATTTGCTTGAACAAAAAAAAAACATTTAATCTCTCTATTCTGGGCACTGTTTGGTAACACTTTTTTTAATACATTTTAAAATCAAAAAAGTTAATTTGATAAAAAAAAAAAGTACCTTCACTCAAAAGCAAAAGCAAAAAATTAAAATTGCATTTGGTTGTAATATTTTAGTATTATCCCTATAAATGATCTTTTAATCCAAATAAGCAACTATTTTTTGTTTATCGAAAAAAGTACTTAAAATTATTTTTCACTTTTTTTATTTTTAAAATAATATTTTTTAGTCCAAATAAACGTTACTTTTAAAATTATGTAAATCAAGCAAAAAAGTAATTTAAAAAAAAAAAAATCCCAAACAGTGCCTTAGTTAAATTCGTCGTTGGCGTTGCTCCAATCAAACAAGAAAAAAACATTTAAACTAGAACCAAAATCGTCAATAACTAACTTGAGTGTTTTAAATTCTTATAACGAAATCCCAAAACATAACAACTTATAAATTGACTAATTATAAAATGGTCTAATTCATAAATTGAAACACAACCAAACATGCCCTAACCTGTCTGAGTAGCCATACTCCATATCTCTTGAACCGAAGAGATGGGGCGTTCCTGCGGTGCATGTATAACAATTACAATAGAACCAGCTATGCACATCACACACCCCAAAATTCCTAGCTGGTGTAGTTTTTCCTTCAAGATAAAGTGAGCCAATACAGCACTGAAATGTACAATTCAGAAAATTAGGAGTAAAAACTGATAAACATATTTTATTTTATTTTAAAAAAAAACTATATTATAAATCAGGATAGTGCGGGTTCCACATAATAATTTCTGTCAATAGGAAAGCTGAGATTTTTTAATGAAAATGTGGATAAAATCTCACCCATTCAACTGAAGAGAGATTTTCATCCCTAGATATTTGAAATGATCTTAACCTTTCTATTGATCATAATTATTTTTGTAGAGTTACACCATTCTAATTTATAATATAAAATTAATTATTCACGGCATTAGTTAGTTAGTTAAAATTTAAAATTTATATCTATATTATAAATCAGGATGAAGTAGGTACCACATAATAATTTTTGTCAATAGGACAACTGAGATTTTTTAGTGAAGATGTGGAGAAAATCTTAACCATTCAATAAAGAGATATTTTCATCCATTGATTATATATTTGAAGTGATCCTAACCTTTCGGTTGATCATAGCTATTTTTGTAGAGTCCATATCATTCTCATTTAAAATATAAAATTAATAATTTATGCTATTTAGTTAGTTAAACATTTAAAGTTTATAATTTAACGTAACACAAGATAAATGGAAAATGGAAAATTATGTGGATCACCTCACAATGATACTTAAGGCACCAAGAGGAGTAACAAGAACAGCAGGAGCAAATGCATATGCCACAAAATTTGCAACCTCTCCAACAATCACTGGAAGACAAATAAGATAAGAGGAGAGATTCTGTACAAAGTTAGTGGAAAGCCAGGGAAAAAAAAAACATTTATTTCTCACTTTCTTACCCCCACAAAGCCCTTAGGTAGCGTTTAGGAGCACAGAATTGAAGCCACGAAATTAGAATATGAAATGAAGCTAATGGAAATTTTTAAAGGTTTTTATGTGTTCGTTTCTAATTCAGAAGCTCCAATTCTGTGCAGCCAAACATTACCTGACTGGTCAAATGAGGTTGGTTGCATGGAATTGGGAGCTACCAATTGGAATTAGAAATGAACACATGTAAATTTCTATATTTTAGCATGTAATCAATTCTAATTCCAAAGCTCCAATTATGTGCAACCAAACACCTCTTAATTGGTGAATATTAAATGAAGGCTTGGAATTGAAATTAGAAATGAACGCATGTAAATTTCTATATTTTCCCATGCATTTAGTTCTAATTTCAATTCCATACAACCAAACACTACCTATGAGTAAATCCAACCCAATATGCATACTCACATTCAATATCTTCCACTCCGTCAATGATGTAAATCGGTTTGCATTTTACTTATTCTTGAAATTGGATGCATTCTTGTAATTCATAGCAAATAATGACAAACTAATTGAAATTGAAATTCAAAATGCATCAAATGCTAAACATTAGTATGATTTGAAGCATAATCTTTCATCAACATCGCGAATTAGGGATCAAAAACCAATGCAAGTCATATAAACAACAAACAAACACACCAAACATAACGAAATCACGATTCCAAAAATAAGCAAAACCGCAATCGATTCAAACGATCATGAACAAAGAATCAACAAACAAAAATTAAGCAAAATTTAAACGAGAAAAACTTACTAGTGATCATGCCCAACCACCAAAGAGGCTCCAATAGATACGAATATCCACCAACACCTACACACATCGAACAAATCAATCGAGATAATTAACAGATGTAGAAACCAGACAGAAATTAACAGATTCAAAACGAAATCATGAGAAAATTCATACCAGCTCTGACACCAGAAGCAGCAGCAGCTCTGCGGAGGCCTTTCTTCTTGATGATGAAGCTCGCCCCAATGAATCCACTCGACAGGAGGGCCAACACGAACCCTTTCAGATTATCCTTAGACGAAACCATGATTCAATCTCTCTCTCTCTCAAATCGATCAATCAATCGTTCAATCTAGCTATTCGTGTCTTCATCTGGTGATTGAATCTGAAGTTCTTCCTCCAAATCTGAGGCGAAGAAGATCGATCGAATCCAGGCAATGGGTCGAGCCTCTACAGTTGAGGAATATTTTTGGGAGCATCCATTTATGCGAAAATCCGTACAGTGAATTGTATGAGTGGGGTGTGGAACTACAAAATAAGGTTGAGGGGTCCCGGTCCAGTTTTTAGACATAATCAATCATAACCAGCAATTTGGCAAACATTGATTAAATTACACTTCGACCTCCTAAACTTTAATATACTTTTTGTCTGATCTCTAAACTTTTAGTCAATTTAAAACCCATATCTTTAGTCATTTGTCACGGACCGCTTACAGACATGGCGCTCAGAATAAATGCCAATCTAGCTGAGAGCCGCAACTCAAGAGATGTTAGTCCGACTGGTAAGAGGAGATGTCTCTTTCCTTATCAACCAAGATTCAACTCTCAAAACATTTCAAGAATTAAATCTTGAATTTAATCATGAATATACCATGCCGATGTGGATTAGTACACCTTTAAAATCGTCCGGTGAAATGATTAATCAAAGTGGGCGTAAACTGGTCCAGACACACTCCAGCTGGCATCCATGCTCGTTCTAGCCGCTGTGCTAAAAAACAGACCATGTCACATTGCTTCAAAAAGCCAAAAAAAAACAAACTTTATCAAAATAAAGACAAAAAATATATCTCCAAGTAATATCTCTTCATTACAAAAAAAAATAGAAAAACAATAAAAAAAAAATATATAGTTTATCGACTGCTTAAAATGTAAAAATCATTTCACAAAATAACTATAGTTTATTTTAAAAAAAAAAAAACTATTTAATTATTATTTATTTCGATAATAAAAAAATATATATACACGCACACATATATATATAAGTACTTTACAACTTGAAATAAATCAACTATTTTTAAATATTACAACTCAACCAATTTAAACAACATTTAATTGACAAAAATTCAAAAAAAATAAATTAAATTAAGAGTTCTTCAAATCGGATAAAGCTTCCCTAGTTGCCGCGGAGATAACCGCATCCGAAGCATTTGGTAAATAATAATATTTTCCTGGCACAAAAAAAAAAAATAAAAAAATAGAATGACCAAATTAAAGAGGAAAAAAGAACACCATTCTAATTTCTAAGTAATTAATCAATGAGGAATTTATATACATATATATATTTATATTATATTGAATTGAATCAATATTTGTGTGAAAACCTTGAGAAACTCTTGCAATCTCCTTTGCAAAGCCAGTGGATATGAACTTGTTTTCGGTGTCGATAACAAGGAGAGACATTCCTGCTTTATAAATCTTACCGGCCACCTCAAGAATTTCGTCCTTCAAATATTCACAAGACGGAAAAAATTACGATTCAATCAAAAAAAAAAATGTATTCTTAGTGTTTTAGATTTTTTAAACACCAAAAAAGGATTTTTCTTTTTTTTTTTTTGTGTGTGTGTGTGTGTTTACCTTCAACTCTTGAGAAGAAGGTCTAGGGGCATCAGAGGCAGCAGCAGCTTCTGGATCGTTGGATCTTTTCAAGGAAATGTTGGCTCTACCGTCAGTTATTGCAACAATCATTATGCGCCCAACGTCGCCACTCTTCTCTGCATTCATACCGACCCTCACAGCCTAATCATGTTGAAGAAAGTGAAAATTAGGGTTAGAAAATTGAAATTATGTTCATGTTGTTGATCCACTGTTGAAAACTAAGGTGGTGTTTGTTTAGTGTCTTTTGTTCTGAAACATAACAGAAATTTGGGAACAATTTTGTTCTGTTCCCAGAAATTTGTTCTATAAATCTAGGATCAGAACAGATTTTTTTTTTTAAAAATAAACGTTAAATTTAAATTAGAAAAGGTAAAACACAATTAACCCTTTTTTCTTTATGTTCCTACTTTGCTTTAGTAAAAAAAAAAAAAGAATAAAAACACTAACCAAACACCACCTAAGATCTAGATGAAATATGAAAAAAAAATAAAAAAAAATCATACTGTGGTTAGGCCATGAGCTAAGGGAGAACCGCCACCACATGGAAGCCTTTCAAGGCGTTTTCTTGCCATTGCAATTGATCTTGAAGGCGGCAAGAGAACTTCTGCAGCATCTCCACGGAAAGGGATGATAGATACCTACTCAACATAACAACCAATATATAAGGCACCATTGGATAACGTTTTCTTAGAGAAACATTTTCTTATTATAATAAAAATCATAATTTGTTAAAAAAAAATTGAAAAATCAAAGAAAAAAACTATTTTTTACTTTTTAAAAAGTAATTAAAATCACGATTTTAATTTTTTTTTTACATATATAAGTACTTTTTATATGCAAAACACACACTATTTCTACAATTTTTGCTTTTAAAAAAATTAAAAAAAGTACCAAACATGCCTATGATAATTTAAAGCATTTGAAAGAGTTGAAAAGCACCTGATCTCTGCTCGTGTAACTCTCGGCCAATAACTTTAGAGCAGCGCCTTTTGCATTCTGCATTCGGTTCAAGGCCATACTGCCGCTAGCATCAACCACAAATATTACCTGCCATGAATCAAGTCCCGGGTGAAAAAAAAGAAACAGAACGTATCAGATGTTCTCTAAAATAAAGACAAAAGGCATAATCCACAACTAGATCATGTCTCGAATCAAACTGGATCAAACAGATTGCATTAGGTTAGGTGGCATTTGTTCTCAATTTTCAGTTTCCGTTCCCATAAAACTCGGAATTAAAAAATAAAAATACAACAATGAAAAGAAAATTTCCGCTCTGTTCCAAGATTTTTAAAGAAAAATTCTTGAAACCGGCCAGAAACATTTTTTTTTTGGTTCACATTTTTTGTTTTTTTTTCTCCAATTTTTATGAGAACAGAAACAGGAAACTGAGAACAAAGGTACAAAACAAACACCGCGTTAAACTCTTGATCTCAGGTTCATAAGATGCAAACTCGTTTTAATTTCCTCCTACTTCAAGATTGATCAACACAGACTGAAAAAGGAAGAGTAAGAAGGCTGCAGAAGTAAAGCATAAGGGTGCGTTTGGGTGAGGTACTTGATTTTAGAGAAGGGATTTGTAAGACATTTGTCAAGAAAATCACACAAATCCCTTCTCGAAATCAAATATGTTTTCCAATACTTTACCCAAACACAACCTAAAAAATTACAGTTTTGCAGAGAAGTACTCTACCAGGGCTCCTGCTTTCCGAGCCATTCTTTTAGCTCTCATATCAGTTTTCTCCACAAAGACTTTCCTAGTCTTTTGGACATCCTTCTCTCTTCTTAACTTCTGATAAGGCGCAGCTGCCCTGAGAGTTGCATCAACAGCTAACCTCTTTACAGGACCCTGCTTAAGATTATGGACAATTAGAGAACAAACTTCTTGGATCAGAACAAAAACATTTCCTTCTTTTTTTTTTTTCTGTGTGTGTGTGTGTGTTCAAAGTTTCCAGGATATAGGGAAAAAAATATGTAGAAACAGTTACCAATCGCGACCTAAGTTTCCAAGAGTGATCAACAAATTACTATGAGTTAAGACAGGAAAGAAGAAGATTTCATAGATACCTTTGGAAGCATTGGCTTAATATATCTGCCTCTATCCTCAGAAAATATAACATTCTTTGCCCTTCCAGCTTTTCCCTTGCGTCTCTGTGCTTGTTGTGCAAAGAACAGAAGTTTATCATCCACCAGACCACCTTCTGCATCAAATATGAACTCTTCAGGTATTTGATCCTCTTGCTGCTCGTTATCCTCATCATTTTCATCCTGGATAAACATGAAACCTTCCCGTCAAAAAAAAATGACTAGAATACGTTTTTTGTAATAAAAAATGACAATTATGACAATGGGGAAAATGATATGGGTTAGCAAAGACACATAAACACACACACACACACACAAGATTGTGAATCAAAATGTAGTTCTTCGCATGATTACAAACCTCTTGATCTTCCTCTTCATTCTGCTCCTCAGAAGAATCTTGATTTTGTGGAGGCGGTGGAGGTGGAGGCTGCTGGTTTTGCTGTTCAGGTGGTTTCTCACTAATGATTGAACGAGGAAGAATGACCAATTCTACCTATA
Organism: Eucommia ulmoides; assembly: GCA_016647705.1. Classification (NCBI taxonomy): domain Eukaryota; kingdom Viridiplantae; phylum Streptophyta; class Magnoliopsida; order Garryales; family Eucommiaceae; genus Eucommia; species Eucommia ulmoides. The sequence goes on along the minus strand of CM028340.1, from coordinate 45,749,746 downwards.
TCAAATAAACTGGTAAAATATCAGAAAGATAATATATCATATGTTTAATGCAAGCGAAGCCATTTGTGACTTGAAAAATTAAACCAAATAAGAAAATGATGCAACTCCCTGATTTTATACCGACTACTTATATTGTAATTGTAGTAAACTACATGAAAATTGGCTCACACTTTGAAAACATGTTGTTGACAATAGAGTAGGCTTTCCTTTTCCCCCTTTTTTGCTTGCTTGATTGATTGCTTGAGAGGAATGAAAGAGCATATACCATTGAATGATATGCATACTTTCCACTTTCCAGTTTTTCAAGCATAATTGAAAGAAAAACAAGATGGCTTTCCAAGAAATGGAAATTAAATGAGCCTAAAATCCACATTCTATGGCAACAAAAAATGTACAATATGAGACTGTCCTTGTTACTTTCCGGAAACTACTTATCAATGAAGTCAATATTTCTTTTTCTTTTCTTTTCTTTTTTCCTATTTTTTTTTTTTTTTTGGGTGGGGGGGGTTAAGTAACAATTGTAATATTGCATGGGACAGATCTTCTTAAAAACGTCAAGCATTGAAGCATTAGAAATATGTATCCAAAACTATGACAATAATACTTAACAGCTTTCTTCAGGTCATCCACATTGACTTTTTCACGTCCCTCTAGAGCAGCTAAGCATTTGGCTACACGGGCAGCATATAACTCAGCTCTGTGTCCCTGTTATAACATATGCCAGTTTAATTTCTTATAGCAACCAAAAGTAGAAATCAAGCACAATATGATCACTTAAATTCTTGAATGTTCACCTGCCTGGGATGACACTAAAGACCTTCAACAAAATTCAAAATTAATTTACATCTATATGTAATTCTGAAATCAATGCATTATGTTTGTGAAGACAAATCAACACAAAGAAGTATAAAGAAAATAGAAGAGTTCCGTAATAAGAACCTGGCAACCACCTCTGAGGGCCTCCATAACCAGATATTTTAGTTGATCTCTGCTAATACGGACATCTTTTAGATACTCCCTTGCCAAAATAATCTGCATCAAAAGACGTGTAATCATTCAATTATTGAGAATCGAGATCATTTAAAGAGAATGGCCACCTATAAAGAATTTGTGATTTGTAATGCAGTAAAAGGTAAAGCTAAAATAAAAATTGAGTTAACTAGGGAATCCTGTATTTTGCTTCTTCTGAAATTTAGGACTATCCCTTGCCTTCTTCAGGAAAATCATTGGTCAGCATTTTCAATTGGTGGAAATGTTTGGAAAGGTAAAAATTTACATTTATCCGTACAAATTACAAATATTTAGGGGTTTTTGACACTTTGTACCCATGGAGTTTGACCAAAATTTCACTTTGGTCTACATAGTTTCAATTTGAGTATATAACACCTTAAAGTTTCTTAATCGTCCCACTACAGTCCAAGTCTTTATCCCACTACAATTTTGGATGGAAATAAAGTCCCTTAAAAATAGTTGGGTGCACGGCAATTGACTATTTATAGTCCAAAATTGCAATGGAGTTATTGATTTGAACTGAACTGGGATGACTATGGAACTTCAGGTTGTTATGTGTTTAAATTGCAACTACAGGGACCATAGTGAGATAATGGTTAAACTTTAGGGGTGCAAAGTGTCAAAACCCCAGTTTAGAATCAGGGGAACTTCATCATTCTCTTGAGCATGCCTAGAGACAGTTACCTGCGTCTTTGCATAGTCTGTTTCTTCTTCTACCATTTTAAAAACTTCGTTGCTACGTTCTTGAAACTGTGTTGCAATTCCAACAGCTGCAACACGGTCTTCAAAACTCATTGGGAGATCTGCACTGCAAAAGAAGGGCTTCATTGGAGGAAAGAGTGAGAAAAATAAAAAACATCAATAAACACGGAATGAGAATGAATATCACAACAGAAAATGAGATTCTTGTATTTCTAGTTTTTCAAGAAGTGAACATACGATTCCTTTATCCAAATCGATATTTTAGAATCTGGATAACATTTTTATGTACAACTTTAACACTTGACAGAGTCATAGTAAACAGTGTAGAAGAAAAGAATGCTATTGCTAAAAAAGTGTACCTCAAATTTATTGCAATTCGGTCCAGTAAATGCTCCCGAACAGCACCTTCTTCTGGATTATAGGTAGCAATTAGAAGTGGTCTGCAAGGGTGTCGAAAGCTGATCCCTTCTCTTTCCACAGTATTAACTCCCTCCGTCAACACATTAAGAAGTAAATTACTGATTCCTTCATCCAAAAGATTAATCTCATCAACATATAGAACACCCCTATGAGCTTCAGCGAGGAGTCCTGGCTGGAAAACAGTAGTTCCAGATTTTACAGACTCCTCGACGTCAACGGACCCAAGCAGTCGGTCTTCTGTGACACCGAGAGGAATCTGCATCACCAATGCAATTAATTTTATTTTTTTAGCGTGTGTGTGTGTGTGTGTGTGAGAGAGAGAGAGAGAGAGAGAGAGAGAGAGAGTACTATGTCAATTCAGAAGGTTTTTTCCAGGTAAACTACCTGGACAAAAGGAGCTTTGACTATCTGAGTCTTGACATTGCCAGTGGAGTCGTATTCTACTCTCTCAGCAAGTTCATCTTCCCACCTTTAAAACTTAGAATAAGAACTCTATCTAAAAACCCGACAGCAAGACAATCGAACTATTATCGTCATCGGAAGGGGGGAAAAAAAAGTACTCAAAATTCCATAGAGAAACAGATAATAGACATGCCTTTTGCTGCATGAATCGGTTCAAAGGAAAAGAATGGCTAAACAGATTCCGGAACTTCATTGAGGAATTTCCACAAGCAGCAAACAGATTCCAAGAAATTAAGTATTCAGCATTTTCACTAATAAAGACCCTAAGTGGATCGCAATCTACCCTGACCATACTCCAATTGGTGTATATGTAGAGAAAACAATACCGTCATAATATTGGGGATGGATTCACAATCATAATTCATCAGCAGAATAAGATAAATAAGGCAGGTCTGCCTTGGTTTGTTTAAGGTCGTCCTTGGTGGGAGCTGTAGGCTTCTCTAGCTGTGCAAGAATCAAAGATTTTTTTTCGCTAATGCTAAAGTTAACCATGATTTTAGCAGTCTTTTTTCCAAGTGCCACCGAAAATTAATGAAAACTGTGATTGATTCCAACTCACTCAAAATCTAATCCATACTTCATGCCTCCTTCATCGAGGTTTGGACATCAAACGAGTCCATTCCATCATTGTCAGGATCGGATTTCACTCAGATCCTAAGGTAAGCTGTGGATTGACTCCTAGAAATGATTTTGCCAAGTTAGCTAGTATAAGTAAAGGGCCATGCTAGTGGATAACAAAATGAGGAACAACAAACGATTGAACCAATGCTAGTAGGTTGTTTCAGATGCAAAATGGTAAAAAAAAAATTAAAAAAAAAAAATCAGAATGACATCACCATGGCTGACAGTCTTGAGTAATGGAGAATTCCAGCTTACTATCACATATTTGGAGTATGGACATAAAAGAGAGAAATCAGAATGATATATATGTTTGAATTTTTCCCAAGTGAGTAAACTTACTCTTCTGGATGGGCTGGATCAGAATTTGAAATTGAACCAACAACAACATCAATAGGCGGTAGGATAGCATGCAATCCTCTAGCCATTACTGTTTTGGCTGTTCCTCGCTTTCCAGATATCGCAATCCCTCCTATCTCACGATCAATTGCCCCGAGCAACAAAGCAGTTTTGATAGCATCCTGTAAATAACTTCAAATTTTTTTCAGAATTCTATATCATGATTCATGCCCTAAGCTATTCAACATTCAATGCATTCTTCGCCACCTATTGCATTCCGCAATTAAGCTACACACACAGACAGAGTAGGAGAGAAACCTGTCCAACAACAGCGGCTAACGGAAAGTACTGCCGTCCATATCTTGTGTCTTCCTTCTTCTCTTCAGTCGCCAAGGCGAGTGCGCCATTGCCGGATTCGAGAACAGCAGCGGCACGAACACTGAATCTGAACCGATTCGCAAGGCGCTTCGGGTTACAAGACGACGAGCTGATAGGATACAATCTGGAGTGAGAGAATAGTGATGATTGAAGCCTAGAGAGAGACGAACATGGCGGAGGAGCTGTGGGAGAAAACGCCATGAAAGAGAAGGGAACTGAAATCTCTGCTTTGCGTTATCTGTTTGCTTTTTCAGTTCTATCTCCTTTTCACTTCACTCTATCATGATGATGGGCCGGGCTCATATGGACTATAGCCCAACACATTGTCCTAATTTTTATCTTTCACTTCGGCCATCAGATTTGGGGCCCAATAAGCGTTGAGGGTAACCAGTTATCAATCTATTTTTGTAATAAATCCAAACTTTAGCTTTCAAATGATGCATATATTCTCTTATTAGTTTTGAGGGAAAAATACATTTTAAATCTTTTAACTATTCACACATTTTTATATAGTCTAATAATTTATTTTTTTCATTTCAGTTTACACCTTTAAATATGCACTCAATTTTAAATGGTCCATCTAATCTAACAGAAATGAGGAGTAAAACTCTTTTTCTCTCTCTCATGAATCACCCTCGTAACAAGGGGTCAGGGGGTGTCACCCCTATTACGAGGGTGGTTTGTTATGGGGGTGATTCATGTCACAGAGAGAGAGAGAAGGAAAAAAAAAAAAAATATATATAGTAAAAGACTGTTTTATCCCTTATTTCTATTAAATTGAATGAAAAATGTAATAGAAAAATCATTTAAAACTGAATATATATTTAGAAGGTTTAAATTGAAATGAAAAAATATTTATGGGACTATATAGAAATGTGTCAATAGTTAGATGGTTTAAAATATATTTTTCCTTAGTTTTTAATAGTAGTCGATTGCGAGATTACGTTCAACAACTCCTTATTACTGATAATCAAGTCTTTGTGATGTTTTTTTTTTTTTTTGTGTGTGTGTGTTGTAGAAAATAAAAATGATGTTTTTTTGTTTTTTTTTTATGAAGTAATAGGAGTATTTTTATTTTATTTTTTTAAATAAGTTTGGCAGACTTGGTATAAAAGATCTAAATGATTTAGACCTTATGTGCTAAAATTTTGAAATCGTGGACTGTTGATTGAAAGTCCCAATTTTTTATAGAGTTAGTTTTTTTTGTTTTGTTTTTTTCATAGAATTAATTAATATTAACTGAAGGACTGACCAATAAAAAAAAAATGACAAATTTCTAGGACAATTATATATATATATATATATATGGGGATAGATAGTTTGGCGAAAGAGACACCGTAATTAAAATGTTTGCCTTTATTACTGATGTGATCCGAGCTCATCTGTTCAAGTGAGCATGTGATTTAATTTGGCAAAATCCGTCATCAATAATTTGGCTTAAAACAACTCTTTTTGGGGAAAAAAAACAAAAGACAAAATTGGGCAATGAATCATATTTTAAATCTTAAAAAAAAAAAAAGTAACAAGTTTGGCATAACAAATAACATAGAGGAGATACAAGTAGTGGTAGAGAAGAGATTGGACTTCAATGGGGAGAGAGGATTGGACATAGGAGGCCCTACTCACCTCCTACCATCGAGACAATAATAATAGAAACAAAGCGTAGGAGCAATAAATTTTCATTTTCAATCAACAATTCCATTTTCCCACCTCATTCATTTCACAATAAATTTACCAACCAGTATAGCGGAAATAGCAAGTCACACTTAAGTTAAAACAGTTAAGAGATCTTTACAAGATCATGAGTTCGTCTGTAGAAGAACACTTATTGGAATGGACAGCTACGAAACCCTAAACGAGATTAGTTTTATACCTTGTATGGGTGTAGGAACACTCGTGGGTATACAAAAAAAATAAAATCACAATAAATTTTATTTCAATTAAAAATATATATATATATATATATATATATATACACACACACATTATTGTGTACAGTAAAAGTGAAGTAATGAGGCGAGAAATATTTCATTACTGTTTGTTCAATATTTTTCTTCCGAATCTTTGTTTTTGCTTTTCTTTTATGAAAAATCTTGAAGCAAATCCAGGAATCTACGAACAATTTTATTATGTTTTTTTAGATATTTGTTTTATAAGAAAGGATTTTTGATGCTTTACACTTTGACCATTATCTCATTTCGGTTCTCTGTAAATTTCAATTTCAACACATCAAACTCTAAAATTTACTAATCATCCCGGTTCAATCCAAATCATTAAACAAGTTTAAATTTTGGACCTCAAACGGTTATGTGTCATACACCTAACTATTTTAAAAGGATTTAATAGGTGTTTTTAGCCTCTTTTCTTTCCTCCATCCTAATCCATCCCAATTTTCCTCTACATTGAATTTTATACTATTGAGGGATTTGGGTAAAATAAGTAGTTGTCACACCCCTCAACCCCAAGTTGGGCATGTGAGTGCACATGTTAAGAGGCCGTACATCGCCTTCATGTGTTTTCATATTGCACATGGGTGAGATAAGTGACCCATGGGGGGTGGGGGGTTCATAGTGTCAAAAAGACCATTTTACCCTTCTCAATTTCCAAAATAAATAATATCTAAAAATTCTCTATATTGATTTTCATATTTATACATGTAAAAAAATAATAAATAAATAAAATTTAGAGGGAATAAAATATAACTGATACCGCTTTGTAAGTGGAAAAATGAAAACTTTAAGCGAGATTTTTTACTTGCAAAAAAATTTATAACCCAATCTCGTCCGCCTATTCTCCTCAAAGTAATTCAAACCCTTAATAAATTGAAATTTTTTATTTTTTTATTTCAATTAACATCAATATTTCATCAAAGAAAAAGGGAACAAAAATGATAAATAAAATGACTAGACAAAAAAGGGTAGTTTTGGCAATTGAAAAAATAGTGGAATGTTACTATCACAATCAAATTGTTATAAATACCACTACCTTCCTTCACAACACACAACACAAAACCTTTTTCTTTGAATTTATTGAAGACAAAAAGCAATGGCAATGAAACTAAGCTTGCTCATGCTATTTGTTGCTTTCTTCCTTGTTTTTCTTGCACAAAAACAGGTAAATTCAACTCATTTTCTATTACAAAAAAGTTAAATTCAACTTTTAACCCCCAAATTATATCGTTTTTTCTTTTAGTACTTTGTCTCTCGAACTGTCAACCGTTTTTTAGCATTTTTTTCAAATATTAAGAAGTTGTCGTTACTGGTATAGTTGATTATATGATGCCGTTTGGCGAATTTTTTTGTCTCTTTCTTTTAAAGCTCTTACCAAACGGAACTTTAGCATTTTTTTTTGGTTTGGAACTTGTTAGGCTGTTGGAGTAGTAGCAACTCAAGTGCAACCACAGAGCAACAACCAAATGGTAAGATCCTTTTCCCCCTCTCAACCACATTCCCATAGTGATTCCTTAAGGTGGTATTTTGCTAGTATTTCTATTTCTGTTTTATTTTAAAAAATAAAATAAAAAAATAAATCTCGAAACGAAAAAAGGAAAACAAAAAAAAAAAAAACCGAGCAAAACCAATTTTTTTTGGGAAAAAAAAAACAGAGGATGGAGAAGAAACACTAACCAAACACAACCTAGACATTTTCATTACCTAATTATCTTGATTTTAATTTCTTTTTTGTTTTGCAGTATGGGATCACCCAAGGCAGCCTTCATCCACAAGGTTTAGTTACATTTTTTTTTTTTTTTTTTGTAATTCAAAAACCCTTTTTCAATCTTATCATTTTTTAGTTTTTAAAATTTTAATTTTTAATACTTTTTTGGGGGTTTTTAAAAAAAACAAAAAATCCATTTTTTAAAATAAAATAAACCAGAATTAATTCAGAAATCCTTTTTCAATCTTTTATTTATTTATTTTTTTAAAACAAAAAACTTTTCATTTAAAAAAAAAAAACATTTTTTTTGCACTTAATTCAAAAACCCTTTTTCAATCTTATCATCATTTTTTAGTTTTTACTTAATATGGGAATTAATTCACAAACCCTTTTTCAATCTTATCATGTTTTATAAAAAACGAAAAAAATCAGTTTTTTTTGGAAAAAAACCAAAAGAAATAGTTTTTTTGGGAATTAATTCGGAAACCCTTTTTCAATCTTATCATTTCTAAAATTTAATATTTTTTTAATTTTTTTTTGGGGGGGAAAAAAAAAACAGAATGTGGATCAAGATGCACAAGTAGATGCTCAAAGACCTCATACAAGAAGCCCTGCATGTTCTTCTGTCAAAAATGCTGTGCAAAATGCCTCTGTGTCCCTCCTGGAACCTCTGGCAACAAGCAAGTTTGCCCTTGCTACAATAACTGGAAGACCAAAAGAGGCGGACCGAAATGCCCTTAAGGCCCTGTTTGGTTGCCCTCAAATTATCGACGTTCAAAAATTTGAAATCGAATTTCCGCTGCCTTTGTTTGGAAATTATAAATGAATGCACGGGAACTCCAAAACTCCAATTCTGTGTTTCCAAACACGACCTTAAAAAAATACTACTAATTATTCTCGGTTCCGCCTTCTACTTATATGCCCTCGAAGATAACTAATGATTCTCTTTTTAGGGTTTATGTTTATTTTTTACCAGATTTCGAATATTGAAATATTTATTGTAATGAAAAAAAACAAATTAAGAATAGTTGATATCGCCCTTATTCTCTAATTTTATATATATATATAAACATACCTAACATACCTAGTAGTAATCGCTAAAAAAACCAAGAACAGAGCTTAAAAAAATAAATCATTCTTTGTTTCTGTACCAAGTATTCCAGGAACAAGAACAAAGAATTGAAACAAAAACAGTATCTAAACACCACCTAATAAACATACATACATACATACATACATATATATATTTTCGGTTTATGATCTAAGTTTCCAGGAAATAACAAAAAGAAAACGAAAACGGTATCCAAACACCACGAAACATACCTAGTAGTAATCACTAAAAAAACTGAGAACGGAGCAAAAAAAAAAAATTATCTTTTTTTTTTTGGTTTTTTGTTTCTGTACCAAGTATTCCCGGAACAACAACTGAGACCTTTGTCCCACTTATGTAGGGAAGTATTCTAGAACAAGAACAAAAAATTGAAACATAAACAGTATCCAAACAGCACCTACTAAACACACACCCATATATATATATATATATGCGTGTGTGCATGTTTGTATAACTAGAACTAAAAACTGAAAAATGTCTTCTTTTTTTAATGTGTACTGCCAAACACAGAATAGTAAAGCCTGACATAAATCATATTTCAAAACCACTTAACTAAAAACCATCTAATGAACCTACCTACAAGAAGAAGCCACTATATATATGTATATATATGTGTGTATATATGTATGTGTGTTATACATATTTGTGTGTGTGTGTGTGTGTGTGTATAAATCTTTTACCAAAAACTGAAATAAATCATATTTTCAACCATTTAACCAAACAAAACCCCATATTGCATTTTTTTCAGACAAACAACTTTCTCCTTCACATTTTTCACACAAGAAAACCGAAAAAAAAGAAAGGAAAGCAAATTACCTCCTACACCTCCAAGAAGAAACCGAAAACAAGGATCGATCCTGCCAACAAAGCACAACACACCCATTCTCTTCCTTAATCTTATACCCCTCGCACCCTCCACTCTGCAACATCCTCTTCGCCTGCAGCATCCCATAATAACTCAACGGAACACTCACAAATCCGCCATTTTCAAACCTCTGCGCCCATTTTTCAAGCTTTTCATGCCTCTCCTTCCTCTCCCCTCCTTCACAAGCAATGATGTTCTTAATCTCCTCCCCAAACACCATTTTCTCCACCTTCAATCTCTCAATTGAGCCCCTAGCCATGGTCGATTCTAAACAATCAAACAGAGCAGCATAGAAATACAACGATTCTGATAATCTCTCCATCAGAGTAGACCCGTTATGGTTCGAGTCTTGCTCAGCCACCACCATCACTTTTGGGGATAACCCATATAGAGAATTGAGAAAACCATCCAATTTCGAAGAAGAAGATGATGAACACAATGGTGATGATGAAGTAGAATCATAGCTAGGGCTATAGCCATTGTTAATAACCATGTCCTTCTCGAGCAATTCGCCTAGTGTACCTTGATTCATTTGAATAAATCTTTGTAAATTCACACCGGTAGAGGCGTTTGGAGGGGGGGTGAAAGGCGATTTTTTTCGAATTTCTTCATCTTGCGCCAAAAGAGTATGAAATTGGAGGGGGGAGCTAATGGCTAAAGCCTCCCCTGTTTTTACACGGAGCTTTTCAGTGTCTAGATTCTCTAAATTGCTCACAATCGAATTGAATTGAAAAGGGATGTCTAATTTCTCGGCTTCTATAGCCAAAACATGAGCCATATGATCCAAAACCTCTTTTTGTTGATTAATCCCGGTGATTCTCAAATGCGGAGGGCCTTCAGGCCTGGCGCTCAAATCTTGAAGAAGTGCACGCCATTGGGAGGGCTCATATGCATTCAAATCGATTATATGCACCATTTTTTCGCCTTCCATTGATTCGATTATGGCTTGATTCGTGATCAAAAATGCAACTTTTAAAAAGGGGAAGATCTCGAAGAACATTTTTTTCACTATGATCTCGTCCGAAGATAGAGAGATTCGAGTGGAGTGAAGGGCTTTGTAGAGACCGGGCCATGACCTAAGGATTCTATAGGCGAGAGCCTCCGCGAAATAGGAGGCGATTCTTTGCATTGTGTCACCGTTGGGGCAGGCGAGAAGGGAGATTTGATCAAGGGCAATATTGGCATTTTCGAGATTACCGGAGGAGACATGATTAGCACAAGTGAGCAATAGATGGATTAGGTATAGGCCACGATCTTCGGATTTGAGCTCTTTCAACCATGGATAGGGCGAGCCCAGGCCGGGCGAAAGGGATATCATGGGGAACATTTGGAGAGGGGATTGTGAAGTTACAGAGGATGAGACATCATCTTGAAACATTTGAGTTTTTTCTATTTTTTTTAATTTTTTTTTGGACGAGAACAAGAATTTGGGTTAGCTAAAAACGAGATGAAAAAATCAATAACAAGTGAAACTGAAAAGGGAGAATCAAAATTCTAGGCTTATATGATTGAAATTTAAGAACCCTAGAAAGGGTTTTAATTCAGCAACTAGAAGAACAAAACCCAAAAACTGAATTAATTCATCTCGAATCAAATTCTAAGATAAAATCATCAACTGGGTGATGAATAGATTCAAGAATGAGAATCCAAAAGAAACAAGAACAGAGGAAGCAGAGTACTGTTACCTAGATAAGCTTACTGAATTGTTCTTCAAAATAACTCGTTAAACCCACCAAGAAATCGCAAATTAAGAACTGGGTTTTTCGATTCAATCAAAACCCATAAACAGCCCCCCCCTGAACCAGAAGAGATTACCTGAATATCTAGGCTGATCTCTGTGATAAAAGAGAGCTAGAGCTGTTCTTGTTTGGAGGGTCTTTTTTTTCTGTAGATGGTCTGCACAGTGAAGAAGATAGGAGGAGTTAGAGAGGTATTTGGTTTCGGTATAATTAAAAGGCAAAGTGCGTTACATAAGGTCTCTCTCTCTCTCTCTCTCTAAAACTCTCTCTCTTCCCTCTCTCTCTCTCTCTCTCTTCAATGGCTACTTTGTCGACAAGGCTTGGGATGGTTTGTTTTTGTCGTTGAACGTTTTGGTGTCCTTTGCGTTACAGAGGAATATGGAATTTGTGAGAAGAAGAGCCAACTTTCTCTCTCTCTAAAGGGGTTTCTACACTTTGCCCTAATATTTAGGTATCATCTCATTTTGGTCCTAGCACTTTTTTTTTTTTTTTTTTTTTTTAATTATTATAAAATCAACTCCCTTTGATCCAAATTGATAGTAATTGAATTAATCTTTGACAATTAACATGAAAAATTATGTTCTTCTCATAAAAAAACTAGAAAATGAAACATTTTGATTTACATTTATAGAATCGATATTAAGTTATTTATGCACTTCAAATAATTATATATAAATAGTAAAGAAAAAAAAAAATAGAGAAGCGGCGGTGGATCCAGAAACTTGGTTGGGGGAGACAAAACTTCGTTAGGGAATTTATTAGATATTTTTATAATTTAGGAAGAGATTTATTTTAAATTTTAGGAAATGTTGGTGGAAACACCAAATTAATAAAAAGTCTCAAATCAAATAACTACATCTATTAGAGTTTATAGTAAAAAAATAATGATTCAATTAAGGTTGCATCACCAACTGCTGGATTTTGACCACCATCAGACATCGTAACTATAATCACCGGTTGTCGGAATTATTTTTAGTTATATTCAACTAATTTTTAGTGATATTTTTTAATATACATTTTCGTTATAATTTTTTAGTCACATCCAACTAAGTTTTTGGTTACTGGTCGCTGAAAAATTACATGAATATAACTAAAAAATATACTAAAATGTAACTAAAAATACATTAAAAAATATAACTGAAAAATACATTAAAAAAAACAGTTACATATAATAATAAAATAATTAAATGTAACTAAAAAAATCCAACAACAAGTGACCGAATTTTGGCGACCATAGGCATGAGGTCCGATGGTGGACTATTTCCAATCCTAGAAGGAAATGGAGGGAAACGGATAGTCGATTTAAAGTGAGTAAACAAAATTTCATACTCGATCCCATAGATACATATAGAATTATGCAAAAAGTTGTATTCGATAAAAGTCGTAGGTACAACTTGAAGGGAGATTTTTCATATCTTACCAGATTCACCCTACAATATGGAGTCAAAAAACCAAAATAAGTTATTTTAGCACTTATCAAAAGAAAATTGATTTTTTTGAATCCCTTTCACGTAGACGATGCAATCCTTAATTAACAATTTTTAATTGGAGTAATAAGAGAGAATTGACTATGGAACTAAAACATATGTCAAAATATAATTAAGGGATTTATACTCAAATTAAAATTAAAATAAGATAAATTATGGATTAAGTTCTCTTTTTGGAGATTACTGACCAATTATTTCTAAATTTTAGGCAAGATGAAACTTTGGTCAAACATGGGGGGTACAAAGTGTAAAAAAAAATCTTTAGAAAAACAATTTGTCTTTTAGTACCTAGACCAGAACAACTTTTTTGTGCTTATTTGTCATGACATAAGGTGGATGGAGAATCAAGCTGGCCAAAGACTTCAAATATTCCCCAACTCTTACTTCCATCCAAACACGCCCTAACAAACCCAAGCAAAATGCCATCAGTTTTATTGTTCCCTAGTGGGGCAAAGCGTGGGAAATTGCAAGAAAGTTCTCCATATACTTCCAAAACTTAGGTCTTGTTTGGTTGTGCACAAAAAGCCAAAAGAAAACCCTTCAAATTGGTATTATCTTCTCTCCTATTAAGACAAAGGGACAAGGAACCTAAAAAATATAAGGAAAATTATATTTTGGTCCCTAAAGTATGGGGTGGGTCTCGGTGTGGACCCTAAAATTTGTTAAATTATACATTTGATTCCTCAAGTTCCACATTTGTTTCAATCACGCAAAATTGAAATTTTTTTCTATGATTTCCGAGAAAAAATAGGTTGTTCTCATCACATTACCTTGTAATGGATATATTTTTGTCAGTTCACTCCTTCACGAAAGTTAAAACGTTTTTCCTTAGAGAAAAATATTTTAAATTTAGTGCAGTGATAAAATGATAAAATATCTCCACTAAAAGACTACATGTTTGGCGCAACCCATTTTTATCCAAAATTATTAATAATATTTTTAATTTTGACAAGATCGAAACAAGATATGAAACTTAAAAGACTAAATATATAATTTGACAAATCTTAGGTTACACAAACACGCCCCTCTATACTTTAGGTACCAAAAATATAAATTTCCCAAAAATAATTAAATAAGTTAATAAATAAATAGAGACCCATGTTTATCTCCATCTTTGATTTGATAAGCCTAAGATTTGGTTTGACAAATTAAAAAATCTTTTTGAAACCCTAATCGATTAGGAAAAAAAAACACACTAAAGATGTCCAATGAATTGTCCCATCAAAGTACCTAACATTTTCCTTTTCGGTTAAAAGTGAGTATGTACATGATTTTTTTTCTTTCAAATTTATCACTTTTTAAAATAAATAAATAAATAAATACATACATACATACATACATATATATATAATCAGATAAAATCTTTTTTTTTTCCTGTGATAGTGATCATTAAATTCAACGGTTGAGCTTTTTTTTTTTTTTTTTTGTTAAAAAAAAATATAGAGTCGTTATGCTATATTTTGTTTAATACGATGCTAGGTATAGGAAATAGTATGTGTCTATTTACCAATAGAATATGTTGTACGACATGGTGTAGATTTGGCCACGTCATGTGCTACGTGAACGGTATGCCACCTATTATATGAACCCTAGAATTTGTAGTAATTTCTACAGATTTCTAAATTTTGTTTGGCTCGTAGCTTAAAAACATAGAAATTAATGAGGATGTTTTTGGACGTCACCGGGTAAGCACTAAGGTCTCAGCCATGTGTTCACTTTCAACGTAACGCGACCACATTCAAAAATCCAAAGTGTTACGCAGGAACATGCGCCGATCAAGACTCATTCCTTGGAATCTCATTTGTACCCAGAAATGAGTAGTGTGCCTCGCAGTGACGTTGCCGCCCAAAACACTTTGCCGTGCCTCTGGACAATCAACTTTATAGACTTAGCCGTTTGTCTCAATCGGCACATGATTTTAGCTCGTTTCTCTTCCAGAACTCTATAGATTTTCGAGTTTCTCCACCAACTCGTCTCTACAGGCCTAACAGAGGCCCGCGGACTTCTCTAAATGGGCCAGAAGCCCAAGCTCAGTGATTATCATCTAAACGTCCCAAATTATCGACTAAACACATTATTTCACCTAATTAACCGTGTTTAGGCCCGATTAGATAAAGTTAATCATCTTCAATGTCTATAAATACCAGAGGGTATGCAAGCCCAAGGTAACCCAGAACGCTCAACACTTATTTACATATTTGACGCGTTTTTATAACTTTTTCTCTCTGAGCTCTTACTCTCACGCCGGAGGGACTTCGCCAGGATAAATTCCGGCTCGGCCTTGTGCAAATACAGCTCCCAGAAGGGCAAGACTCTGAACTCTAGCTAGTCAGTCTCAAGGTCATCAGTTCCAGATCACTTGAAGAATTTTCAACTCCTGGTCCGATTCAGAAACTCCACCTTAGCGGAGAACCCACCTACTCTTGACTAGCCCATACTCGAGATGTTAGTCACTTTGGGATACCAACAGTTTGGTCAGTATAGCGCTAGCCAGCTGGACAGCACGCTGGCAGCTAACCAGCGCACCGGCACCCCCGGTGGTTGTGCATGGCCGACTCCTATGCCCGTCCGTCATTCGTGACCTCCTGAAATTCATTTCCATCTCATTCTCTGCGGTGAAAGCCGGTCCGTGCCCGAAATTTGCAAACGATTCGAAAAGTGTCATTCAGAATTCTACCCATTGAGGGTTGTCACCCAGAATTTCTTCACTCAGAAGATCCTTGGCCCTGAGCCCGACAAAATTTTAAAAATTCCCTGTTGGGCGGATGTGTTACCTCTGCTTGGCAGGGAGGCATGTGGGGGCCCTTTTCAAATTGGTCCCCCCCAATAATAATCGTATCGCGATTCATCAACCAGATGTTCGCCACTCAAAAAAGAGGTGCAACAGGAGGACTTCCTAAGGGGTCACCCATCCTTATACTACTCTTGCCCAAGTACGTTTAACTGTAAAGTTCTGATAAGATCCGGTGCATTAGTGCATCAGAAAATGGTCACCCAGGAATCTGTCCTCCAGGAGGTTAACCTTCTAGAGCCAGGAACTTGACTTCCTGAGCCAGGAGCTTGACTTCCAGAAGTCAACAACTTGACCTCCAAAAGTCTACCCTCCAGAAACCTGACCTTTTCTGTCATCCAGGAGTGTGTCCTCCAAGGTACGGTCGATCAGGATTCTGCCGATCAAGAGATCATCGCTCAAAATTTTATCGCTCAGAAAACTGCCGATCGTGAGCCCGACAAAAGTTGAAAAAAATTCTCGACAGGTTGACGTGTTGCCTCTGCCTAGCAGAGGGCACATGAGAACCCTCTTCAAAAAATGTTGCCCAGAAGAAATGACGACCTGAGGACCACAATTGGATAAAAAAAAATTCGCCAACCTAACGTGCTGCTTCTGCCCGTCAGGGGGGCACATGGAGGCCCTTTCGAAATTGGTCGACCCAAAGAACTGCTTGCCTCCTAATAGTTTCGCCAACCTGGAGGCTGACGATGCAGGAATCAAAGTCCGCCGGCCAGGAGAACTGGCCTCTAGTCGGTGGAAAGCTCCGAAAAACTGGCCAAGGATTTCGTTTTTCGTGTTTCAAAGCCTCTAGGACGCCCTTTCCAGCCGGAAATTAGTATCCCTGACTGTCTCGCTTTCTTTGCCACCCAGGGCTAGGGGACAACCGATGAGGGTGTTTTTGGGCATCACTGAGTTAGCACCAGGGCCGTAGCCACGTGTCTACTATCATCGTGACGTGGCCACATTCAGGAATCCAAATTGTCACGTAAGAGTATGCGCCGACTAAAGCTCCTTCCCTAGAATCTCCTTTGTTCCCAAGAAGAAACAGTGTGCCTTACAGGGACGCTACCGCCTAGAACTCTATGTCGTGCCTCTAGACGGCCAACTTCAGGGACTTAGCCGTTTGTCTCAACCGGCACACCATTTCGATCCGTTTTTCCTCCAGAACTTCACAGATCTTCGAGCTTCTCCACCAGCTCATCTCCACAGGCCTGACAAAGGCTTGCGGGCTTCTCCAAATGGGCCTAGAAGCCCAAGCCCACTGATTATCTCCTAAATATCCCGAATTATCGACTAAACACATGATTTCGCCTAATTAATTGTATTTAGGCTCGATTAGATAAAACTAATCATCTCCAACGCTTATAAATATCAGAGGCTATGCAAGCCAATTAACTGTATTTAGGCTCGATCAGGTAAAACTAATCATCTCCAACGCCTATAAATACCAGAGGCTATGCAAGCCTAATGTAACTTTGAATTATTTATATACTTGACACGTTTCTGTAACTTTTTCTCTCTGAGTTCTTACTCTCACGTTGGAAGGGCTTCGTCAGGACAAAGCTCAGCTTGATCTTGTCTAGGGACAGCTTCCTGAAGGGCAAAACTCTAAACTCCAACTAGTCAGTCCCTAGTTCATCAGTTACAGATCACTCAAAGAATTTCTAATTATCGCTTCAACTCAGCAACTCCACCTCAGCAGAACCCACCTATTTCGGACTGGACCATACTCGAGGCATTGGTCACTTTGGGACACCAACAGAAATAAACGCATATGATTTTTTGTTGAAAAAACTATAATGCTGGAATTAATAATTAATTGATTTAATTACGAAATTGAATATATAAATCAGGATTTCACACTAAATTTGTTTTACAACAACTTCCGGAGAAAATTTAAATACAAACTTATAGATTACATATCGATAAAAGATGGACTTTGACTTTATGCCCTTAAAGCAAAATCACACCCCATGAATTGTTGATGGTTGATCCGGTGTCCACTTCCCAAGGTATAACGATCTCTATTTCGTGATACTAGCATTCGAAACCAAGAAACTCTAGTGAAATTTCGAATGTTTGAACTTTCAAGATTTAGAGACTCTCTATATGTATTATGGTCTAATGACACTAAATGAATGCATGATGAAGGCAAAAATGAGGCCTCTATTTACTGAAGTCCATGAGACACCATTGAAAGGGATGCACCACTTCGGAAAGGAATGGAAATCATTGTTTGGCAAATCAAACACCATTTTAAGGCATAGCACTAGTCCGGAACAGGTCCAGACACCGACAAACAGGGTTCAACTACTCCGACACACACAGGGTTCAACAAGTTAAGGGTTCAGAATTTAAATAAAAATATAATATTTATCTGGCCCCGTACCTGAACATGGTTAAATAGAAAGCACCCCCAAAACACAGAAAGTTGTATATCCAAAGGTTTTGCCATTTATTCCAAACGTGGAGAAATATATATTGCTCCACTATTTTTCCCACCACCAATGTGAGTTGCATTCCATCCATGCCTTCAATCAACCTCAAAAGGGTACTTTTAGAATTAAAATCCCATTCAGAACTTAAATGATTTTTGACATGTAAATATACTATGTTAATCTCTCATTCAAGAGGAACGTATTGGAACTCCAACCCAATTAAATTAGTTAATGGGTCTTACCTTAGTCATTAAAATAAGCAAAAAATCTCACAAATTTTACATCACTACCACAAAATAAAAAGTAAAAAAAAAATAACAAACTACAATTACGTACTCTCTAAATTTGTTATTAATTAATACACAATCTATAAAGCCAAACTGCGTAAGGTAGTGTTTGGTTGTATGGAACTGGAGTATTGAAATTGGAATTAGACATGAACGCACAAAAAAATCAAAAAAAATTTGCATGCGTTGATTTTGAATTCCATTTCTATGGCTTCAATTTTGTGCTCCCAAACACTACCAATATTAAAAAGATCAAAGAGCAAGAAAGGATGTTACTTGGAATTGTTACCGATGAATTCACCTCTTGAATCCCAAGGTCGAATTTCAAACGACTTCCCCTTTATACTTCGTTTCTCATTAATAGTCCCGTCCTCGCTCCTGTAATCCGGAAAATAATCCAGAAATGTCTTGCTTCCAAGCTCTTTAATTCCATCAAAGAGGAAATTCCTCACCACCTCCTAAAGATTCGTTTCAAAGTTATATATATACACAAAAAAAAAAAAAACAATAATATATATATATATATATATATATACTTACATGGACACACACATACACACGGTAAAGGTACAAGATACCCGTATGTGTGTGCGTGTATCTCTCTCTCTATAGAGAGAGAGAGAAACCCATTTTATAATAGTCCCCGTGCGTGTTTGTGTGTGTATGTATATATGCATAAATATATAGAAACCCGTTTTAGAATAATACCTGTGCAAGAGTTTCGCCGACTAATCTCCTTAGAACTGGATGTCCTGGATCCTGGTTTTTCAGAAATTGAATAAGGGCTTGTTTGGTTGTCTAAATTATCCTATTTTATGAATTAATATTATTTTTGATGAATTCATTTATATACTTATTCACATTCTTTGTTTGAACAAAGAAACACACAAAGTTTAGTTAATTTATTAGCTATATTTTACTCTAATTTAGACGAGAAAATAGCATTTGAACTAGAATTAAAATGCTTAGGTAGTTAATTTAAGTGTTATTAACATTTAAAACCAAACACTAAACCATAACAATTCATAAATTGACTAATTGAAAAATAGTAGAGGACAACCAAACGGGCCCTAAGCCTCAATGAATTCGAGTTCTATAAGATAAAACTGGGATAGGTAAGCAAGAGAAGTGATTTCAAGTTTGGCATCTGCCTATTGAAACAAAGATGATAAAAGACCACCTAGGATAGTATTTGGCTTCATGGAATTGAAATTTCAGAATTGGAATTAAAAATTTAATTATAAGGCTAGAATTTCGTGATACCAAACGCTACCTATGGGTTCATTTCCAGGAAAAAGAAAATAGCATGATGTAGATATAACAGTTTATAAACACTTGATAGTTAATAAAAGGATTTTGGGGAGGAAGAGAATTATTTTGCTGTTATGTGTAGGAATCCAATGGGCCTAACTCACTCTCAAAAGAAGCCTTGTAAGATGAGGATAGCCCTAGGCTTTCTATATAGTTTAGGATCAACTAACACAAGCGATGTGGGGTTCAACACGTCTCCTTACGCATTGGATGGACTTTGACAAACCACTGCGAACAAATATTGGGGGAAGGGCCCAACGTTGACGTGGGATTTAACATGCCCCCTCACGCGTATGGTGGACTTTTTGACAAACCACTGCAAACGGATATTAGAGAACCCAACATTGATGTCGGATTCAACACAACCACCCAAGATCATACAAGAGTGCTGACCTGATACCATGTAGGAAATCAATGTGCCTAAATCACTCTCAAAAGACGCCTTGAAAAAGGAGGATTGTCCTAGGCTATCTATATAACTCAGGATCATATAACACAAGCGGTGTGGGATTCAACATTATGTAATAGTTCTCTACAATAAGACTCTACACTCCCTATTATATAACTATAAGAAGAATATCGTCATAATAAATGGGACAATAAAAGAAAAATGGAAGCTACCAAATTGGTCTAACCTAAATAGAAAAGATAACCTAAATACTAAATAAATAAATAATGCATTAATTGAAATTTAATTTTTCAACACTCCGAGGAAATATAACCTAAATAATAAATAATAAAATAATGCATAACTGAAATATTAATATTTCAACACTCCCCTCAACATGAGGAAATATAACACGAATACTAAACAATAAAATAATGCATTAATTGAAATATTAAATATTTCAACATTAATATGTAGTCGTGGATAATTTTTTTCGAAGTTTTTGGGGTTGCTCTTATAGACATAATGGTCAATTCTTCCACCAAATTGAAGTTTGGAGAGCATATGTTTCTTGCTTTAAATGGGTTTATGCCAGTTTATTCGAAGTTTTATCTTGTTATGTTCTACTCACTAGAACCATAATGGTTAGCAAACCAATTTAGGTGTTCAATTTTTACAACCAAACACCAAATATAACTTGTAAATTGACTAACTGAAAAATGGTACAATTTGTAAATTGAAAGACTACCAAACGGCCCCTAAAATGATAGATTAATGTGCCAAAAGATTAGAGAATGGCAAAAAGAACAAACCTTTTCCGCTCTCCATGTAAGATACCTATGTTGAGCCTCACGATTGCAAGCTGTTCGAGAAGCATCTGTTTCTGCTGCTGCTTGGTCTACTAGCTCAAGCCATGCCTGCAAAAGTATAGGCGCCAATTCAGATTTTAATTTCATTCCCATGGGATTCAGTTTCAATTCCTTGTATTACTGTTTGATTAAACATGCAAAACAAACCACCATTCAGGATTCAATTCAAATCCCGTTGGATTCATTTCCATAGTGTTTGGTTACACAAAATTGGAGCCATGGAATCGGAATTGAAAATGAATGCATGTAAAAATATTATGCAATAGATTCTTCTCCTCTCTCCCTATATCCTTTTTGGTATTGAGAGCCAATTTTTTTTTCCCACCCAAAATCACCACCAGCCGCTGCTGCTGCCATTGTATCCTGAAACCATAGCCGCCGCTGCCACAACCTTCTAAAACCCTAGCCACCACACCACCACGAACCAGCTGCACCCTAACCAGCCGTCGCACACATAATCGAAACCCTAGCCGTCGTCGCTGCCATTACACCCCGAAACCCTAGCCGCCGCCCAGCTGCAAACCCTAACCAGCCGCCACCTATATCGACACCCTAACAAGCTGCCAAAGCCGCCACCTGCTGCGAACCTCGCAAACCTTCTAACCCCCTTTAAATCCTAACCAGCGACCTCACCATCAGCCGCCATTCCTTGATGTGATCTCGCGAAACCATTCTCGACCAACAATCTCCCGAAACCAGACCCTCGTGCACATCTTGCGCGAACCAATCATGATTGTTGTGCTCCGTTTGTCGCCATTTGACATTAGGTAGTCATCTCACTGCAGACTGCTCTCCATATCAGTAAAGCTTTGCTACTCGTCGCCATTGTTCTCCATCCGTCGGTGTTCCGGATGTTTTAAATACATGGCCGTCTTTTCTATTTATTAAATGGTTAGGTAACTACATCTCTGGTTACCCTTCTCATATTGTACCTTCTTTTTCCGAAACCTGGTCAGTCTTCCATAACATTTGTCCCCTTGTTTCATTGCTACGATCTCATCTCATATGTATCAATGGCATCCGGAAAAGAACGTGCCGTCCCATCTCAGACTGTTTCTACTCCCGCCTGCTCAAATTCTACCTATGCACCTGAGGCCACGGTCCAACGTGTTACCACCATATTACTCAATGGAGCAAATTTCCGTGCCTGCTCTCGCTCTCTCCGTCTTTACCTTTGTGGAAAACGTAAGACCGGATAGCTTGACGGCACTGAGCCACAACCAAATATCAGCGATCCCAAGTTTGCTCGGTGGGATGCTGATAAATGTACTATCCTCGGGTGGATCTTTAATTAGGGCTGGCAAAACAGGTAACAGGTCATTACACGATAACATGAAACACGATAAGACCCAAACACGAATACGACACTGTAAGCATATCGTGTCAGACTACCCAAACACAAACACGACACGAAAATTATCGTGTCAACACGACACGACACGATAATTTTTCGTGTCACACGATGACACGAAACCTATCAAGTAAACACGACACGATAAGATCTGATAGGTTTCCATTACACATTTACCTACCTATTACACGTTAACCCGTTACACGTTAATGACCTGTTAACTTGTTAAGTTGACTAAATGAGTAGGGTTAGGGAAATGTGAATATATATATTAGGTACCAAATTATAATATTTGATAATTTGCAAGTGTAAAAATAATTTATTAAATTAACGGGTAACCTATTAGATCTTAGGTTATCGTGTAACCTGAATACACGAAATTCTTATCGTATCTTATCGTGTAACCTATTGGGTTATCAGGTCAATCTGATAACCTGCATTATTTCTTATCGGGTTATCGGGTCTGATACGATAACGACCCGATACCTGATAAGCAATACCTAGACCTCATAATTTCGTGTCGGTTTCGTGTCGTGTCATCGTGTAAATACCTGTTTTGCCAGCCCTATCTTTAATTCTATGGAGGAACAGATCTATAATATCTTCATATTCCACGAGACTGTCAGAGATTTATGGTCTGCTCTAGGTTTATGGTCTGCTCTTATGAAGATGTATGCCCACTCTCGCAATGAATCACGGATCTTCGAGCTCTATCGTGAGATTTCCCATGCCTTTCAGGCATCCTTGGGACTTTCAATTGCGGATTACTTCGGCTACCTCAAATCTCGATGGGAGGAACCTGCGCAGTATGAACCGCTGAGTGAATTCCCTGAGAATGCTTCTGAGATCGAAGCCAAGCGTCAGGATCGTCGTCATACATACCATTTCCTGATGAGTTTAAATCCGGAGTACGAGAATCTTCGCACTCAGATTTTAAACACATCACCAATGCCAGATCTATATAGTGTATTCTCTACTGTTGATAACGATTCAAACGCCGGCTCCTTCTCCCACCTGAAGTCACTCCTTCAGTCCCTGAGCAGATGGCCTTTCCGGCACCCTCTAGTCCTTGTCCACTAGGCATGCAGCCATACTGTCAGCATTATCGAAAACCTGGTCATCACATTGACCATTGTTATCATCTTCATCCTGAATTGAACCCCCGAAACTTAGGAGGGAGGAAAGGAAAAAGAGGACCAAGTACTAGTGCTATTGCTGATATTGTCCCCAGTCCGGCAAATCCCCCATCTGCTCCCCTGGATATTTCCCACGTCCAGGCCCAACTTGCCCAGCTTCAGGCTCAGTTAACCACTTTGGCGTCGTCTTCCGGCCCCACGGTTGCTCTTGCTTCAGGTGCTCCTACTACGCTTCATGGTAAGTTTGGTTACCCTACTTGAATTCTGGATTCCAAAGTTAACAACCACATGACTGGTGAATTTTCAACCTTTACCTCTCCCGTTTCGCCTATCAATCAATCTGTGTTCATTGCTGATAGTATCTTTATCCCTATTCGTTGCCAGGGAGATGCATGTTTGTCCCCCGATACAATTCCTCACTCTATTTACTATGTTCCTAAATTGCCTAAAATCTTCTATTGGTTAGTCGTCCTACTAAAAATCTTAATTAAGTCGTCGTTTTCTTACCTGATCGTTGCTTCTTGCAGGACCTGACTACAAGGAAGATATTTGGCAGGGGAAATGAACGCGATGGTCTCCTTTATATTACTTGTTTTTCATTCCTCTATCTATTCATTCAAAAATTTAAACTTGTGACATGCCCGTTTGAGACAAGTACATTTTCAGTATGTATGTTGGTTGTTTCTGTCTATTAATAAAAGCTTGCAAGGACTTTAAATTTCAATGTGTGGTTTGTGAATTGTCTAAACACACACGTACCTCTTACATTCCTCGAATGCACCGTGCCTCCCAAGCATTTGATCTTATCCATTCTGATATTTGGGAACCCTCTCCTATTACAACCATTTCCAAACACCGCTACTATGTCACATTCATAGATGATTATAGTCGGTGCACTTAAGTTTATTTGATAAAGCACAAATCAAAGGTTTTCACTCACTTTACCCACTTCCTTCAAATGATAAAAACCCAATATAAAACCATCATGTGTAATATCAGTTCAGATAATAGGTGGGAATACTTATCCGATAAATTTTGGGCTGAGCTTAATAAGCAAGGCAACCTTCAGCAACTTACTTGTCCCTACACCCCTGAACAAAATAGTGTGGCGGAACGTAAGAACTGTTACATCATGTCTGTAGTCCATTGTCTTTTGTGAGAAATGAATGTTCCTAAATCTTTTGGGCACACTGCAGTTCTTACTACTACCTATCTCATTAATCGCACGCCGAGCCGTGTCCTTACAGGCAAAACCCCATTCATATACTACAACCCACTAGCACCATTTTCTCTATCTTATCCCGTCTCTTTGGTTGTATGTGTTTTGTCCAAAATTGGAGCCCTACTCACATTAAGTTAGATGATAAATCTATTCGATGTGTTTTCCTCGGCTATTCTTCCATGTCGAAAGGATATAGGTGCTACGATCTAATTACTCACCGTACTTACCACTCTCTTGATGTTACGTTCCTCGAGACTGTACCATATTTTTCCTGTACTATACCCTCTCCACCTATTGAGGCAGCCACTACCGAGGACCATACCCCACTTCCGCGCCCTATTCCTGTATTAGATATATCTTTCCTGCCCACATCGCACCCACTACCTGACCCCTCATCCACCCCCTTACAAGTCTACTCTCGTCATCCACGTGTCTCACATCCCCTGCCAACATCTTCTCCGGACTCAGATATATCTCCATCTCCCATCATCTCTGACCCTGTTCCCCTTTGTTACCTAACTCAGGAACGTTGCCCACCATCCTGCTACCTCCTTTTATGTTCTACTAATCATCCAATTTCTCAGTATTTGTTTTTTCAGGATCTCTCGGATCAATATAAATCCTTTTTTGGACAAATTGATTCGATTGTCATTCCTCGCTTCGTTCATAAGGCCCTCTGGAATCCAAAGTGGGTTACCACTATGCTAGCAGAGATGGATGCCCTACAGCGGAATCAGACATGGAAATTGGTTGACTTGTCGAGTGGTGAACGGCCAGTTGGTTGTAAGTAGGTCTTAAGTGTCAAATATGTGGTTGATGGATTGATTGATCGGTACAAAGCAAGACTTGTTGCTAAGGGCTACACACAAATCCCGGGGCAGAGACTTTGGTGTCACCTTTGCCCCGATTGCTAAGTTAACTACTATCTAGCTCTTTATTTCAATGGTTGCATCCCATTCTTGGCCTCTGCACCAGTTGGATGTCAAGAATGTCTTCCTTAATGGTGACCTTACTGAAACTATTTATATGGAACCTCCACCGGGATTTCGAACTCAGGGGGAGTATTCGGGTAAAGTCTGTTGACTCCGAAAATCCCTCTATGGACTTAAGCAGTCTTCTATGCATGGTTCAGTCGATTTAGCAAAGCCATCCTCACTATGGGGTTTACCCAGTGTCACTTAGATCATACCTGCTTCATCCGTCGCCAACACTAGGGACAGTGCACTATTATCTCAATCTATGTGGATGACATTATTATTACAGGAGACGACGCACCTGCCATTCAGCAGGTAAAGAATGATCTCGAACAGATTTTTGACATCAAGGATTTGGGTCATCTCCGCTACTTCCTCGGTATTGAGGTTGCTCGGTCCCGGAAAGGTATCTCTCTATTCCAGCGAAAATACGCCCTTGATCTTCTTCAGGACACTGGGATGCTTGGATGTAGACCCGCCTCTACTCCCATAGATCCGAATCTTAAGTTAACAGCAGACTTGGGAGAATTATTATTAGATCCGTCAATATATCAGCGACTTGTGAGTCTCCTCATCTATCTAACTAATACAAGGTCAGATCTTACGTATCTATCAGTGTTGTGAGCCAATTTATGCACTCACGACGTACATCACACCTGGATTTTGTCTACCATATCATTCGGTACCTCAAAACATGTCTCGGTCTTGGCCTCTTTTATATGACAGGGGCACAGGAGGGACTTTCCTGCTTTACAGATGTTGACTATGCAGAATCGAAGGACGATAAACATTCGACTTCTGGCCTGTGCACCTTTAATGGAAGACACCTAATCTCGTGGAAGAATAAGAAGCAATTTGTCGTCTCCCGATCTTCTATTGAAGCTGAGTATCGCGCCATGGCTCGAGGAATGTGTGAACTCCTTTAGCTTCGTTCCCTTTTGACCGAGTTGCGACTTCCTGTGAGAAACTCATCTGAGTTGTTCTGTGACAACAAGTCTGCCATAATGTTATCCTCAGACTTAGTTCTTCATGAAAGGACGAAACACATCGAGGTGGATATCCACTTCATTCGTGAAAAAGTCCGATCGAGAATCATCACACCTGCCCTCGTCCCCATCTTCCGAACAGGCTGCTGATATTTTCACCAAATCCACAGGACCATCTCTCCTTCAGTCAGCTATTACTGGTAAGTTAGAACTCATCAATATTTTTGCCCCAACTTAAAGGGAGTGTTGAAATACGATATTTATTTATTTGTTATTTTTGTTATCTTGAATTGTAGGGCATTATTCGCCCATTCATTCCGGTAATATATTTTCAAATTTAGCCTGCTCCTGCAGCTATATAATTAGGGATATAAAACCCATTCTATACAATTAATATTAAACAATAGATTCTTCTCCTCTCTCCCTTTATCCTTTTCTAAGCACCAATTCCATGAAACCAAACGTTACCAAAAGATAATCTTAAACAGATTGCAACTAATAGACAGGTTGTAGTAGGCTAATCATCTACCGTTTAATACCTGGAAGAATTTTAAATATCCTGCACATCCAACAATTTAGTAGCTAGGTCTACTTAGTACTAGACTGCTAACCAGTTTTTTATCCCCAATCTCTTCTCGCGGAGGTCATAGGAATCTATTATAACCAGTGATAACGGCACAAACACGTCCAAAAAGGCAAAAACAAAAAATATAAGCAAAAAACTACGACATTGTCTGAGGGAATTGAAACATGCTGAACAGTTTCAACTATACCTTGAAGTAATCCTTAAATGCAGAATACAACACGCTATGGTTGTACTGGCTTGACCGGAACTTTGTCCATATCACCATTGGTGAGAAAAATCTCAAGGACTCGCTGGTAATTTTTCCACCCCAAGGTAAAAGCTGCATGAAATCTGTGTTATGTCACCATAGGATAATTTTAGACCGTTAAAATGAATTAAGAATCATGGAAAGTGAAAGTTTCTATGTAACGTGAGTTGAATTTTGCTCACCTCAGCATACTTGAGGCCAGTAGGCATTAAACTGGTATAGTACTTCTCCTTATACTCCTTCTCTTTGATGACATCATACAGAGGGTTAAGGTCTCTGTTATAATTAACAAGGTGATGGTCAAGAGTTTCTGAGTTCCCTACGGTATTGAGTAAACGATAAAACATCAAAAGAACATTAATAAAGATATTTGATGTCAAACAAGAGGCTAGCAGTCACATATTAGAGAGAGAGAGAGAGAGAGAGAGAGAGAGATTCAAGAACTGCATTTCAAAGTTAACGATGCTTACGAAAAAAATAATACAAGAGTTAGCTTACAATACAACTATGTTCTGGTTAGCAGCAGCGAAGAAATTGGCACAAAATATTGGCAGATCAAACTCTGGTTTGGGGAACACAGTGAAATCCAAGACCTGCATTTGAATTCTCAAAATTAATAACGACAGACAATGCATCACATGCACATTAAGTGACATTTTATTAACAAAACAGCATCAAAAATGACTATTCCTTTTTCAGGTTATAATGACTATCTGCCTAGGAATCAGAGATGGATACAATACGCAAGAAAAGACCAGAATATTCACTTCATTTTATTTTCTTTTTCCTCTCTCTTTCTTTTTTCGATTTCCACTTCCTCCTATTTTCCAAACATAGACCAATTCATGAAGGTTCAATGACTCATTAACGCCAAATTCAAGATACATGATCAGACAGAAAATTAAACAGGGGGCAGAAACCAACAGTCCCAATTAATTCTTTTCAAATAGCAATAATATTAACACTTCACACACACACACACAAAAAAAAAAAAAACACAAAAAAAAAAAAAAATAACACACTGAAGCTCTATAAAGTCCCATAAACTAATAAAAGTTTACCTGCATTCCATCGTTCCCTTCAATGGACAAACTACGTAGAAGCCTAATCTTTGAAGCTTGGAATGCGAGCATTTGAAGCTCTGTTTTTCCATCCATGGCTGTTAAGGTATTGAAGTTCTCCTGGACATCATGATATCTTAGGTAGTCAACAGAAGTACCACGAAGAAAACTCAAAATAGAAGCAAAATGCAAATAAAGGATTGAAAATGGTGATTTTGTATTGTGTTTACAACCAAAAAATATCAATTTATTACAATGGAATTACTAATATTTTCTTCTCACTTCTCAAACAACAAATGGCAGAAGCATCATGCACTGCACGACCATTTCTAAAATCTTAGTGACTCATAGAAGAAATCTAATATGTCTATGCAATGAAATTCTATCAAGATATGGCACAAGTTGTATGGAGAGTATAACAAAGAATGTCAAGCTACCTTGGAAATTCACAATAATAGAATGGAGAAAATTGCTCTAGGCTTTATTTGTTCATCAATGGAATATGTGGGCAGACAAAGCCCCTAGTAAGTAGGAAATTGGTGTTGATGATCAATGGCTGATAGCTGATTATGTTAAAAAATTCAACACTTCCGAAAGAAGCACAAATGATAAATAAGAAATAATATTATTCAATTATCTCTTCGATATTATACAATTTAACAGACTCCAAAGCTCGAGACTAAAACAATTCATCTTTCCAAACAGTGGCAAAGCTACTTAGTGCCCAAGGGGCTCAAGCCCCCCAGAACTACCGAAAATTTTCTCTATTACCACTACTTTTAAAAAAAAAAAATCAATTATAATTCCTTAAATTTTACATAAGCCCCCTTTGAATTATAAAAATATCTAATAAACTCCCTAAAATAATAGCCAACAAATTTTCTGGATCTGCCGTTGTGATAAACTGCTAATTAGATGTTGAATCGGTAAATAGCAATAACAAGAATAAAAATACACACAAAAGGAAACACACGATTTACGTGGTTCGGCAATTTGTATACGCCATGGGCAAGATGAGACCTTTTATTGATAGAAAACAGAGAGTTACTATACAAAAACTAGACACTCCAATATATCCCAGATAACCTAAGCCCTTAAACCCTTGTACATTCTCTCTCAACTATCTCTACCCAAGCTACCTCACAAAGATTACAAGAAAGCTCTCTAAACTTCTTTCTCTCTAAGAACACTCTTTATCAAGATGAGATTGAGAATGTGATGCCCTCCTTTGGCTAAGGCTCTTCGTATTTATAGGAGATAATCCACTTAACCTCATTACTCCAACCTACAACTTCCAACTCCTACCTAGTATCATTAATATAAGGAGTTAATGTTATTACAACTCCTACCTAAAACATTTATGGGGAATCATAATCAATGTAAGTGGTTGAGGCCACCAACTAACTCACAAATCTCCACCTTGGCCAAAAGCCACTTAGGTCCTTCTAGATCTTCAAGGTCTTGTGTCCTAGTAGGACACCTATCCTCTCGCTACGGATGCTTCATCAATCTTTAGTTCCTTAGATTGATTAAGTCTAAACAATGCTTGAATTTCGCGACTGCAAGTGGTTTTGTCATCATGTTTGTTGGATTATCTGATGTATGAATTTTCTTCAGCAAAATTCTTCCTTCAAACACCACATCTCTAATAAAAATGAACTCGGATATCAATGTCTTTGGTCCTTTCATGGACCATCTGGTTTTTACTTAGATGTATAACACTTTGGTTGTCACAATATACTATTGTTAGTTCTTGTATCAACCCCAGATCGCTAACCAAACCACTAAGCCAGATGGCTTCCTTCACTGCTTCTGTAACCGCCATATATTCAGTTTCTGTTGTAGACAAGGCAACTGTTGGCTACAAAGTTGCCTTCCAGCTTATGGCACTTGAACAAAGAGTGAAGACATAACCAGTCAAAGATCTTCTTTTATCGAGATCTCCAGCATAATCCGAGTCGACATATCCAACAACACTGGCAGAAGTGTTGTTGTCTCTGTCATAGAATAAACTGATATCTGCAGTACCCCTCAAGTATCGTAGTATCCATTTCACAGCTTGCCAATATGTCTTCCCCGGTTGGTCCATGTAACGACTGACCACGCTGTGCATGCGAAATGTTTGGCCTAGTGCAGACCATAGCATACATGAGGCTAACAACAGCACTAGTATATGAAACACGTGACATGTGCTCTACCTCATCCTCAATTTGTGGTGACATAGCTACAGAAAGTGAGCAACAAGTGGGATACTCACAGGCTTCGACCTTTGCATTTCAAAGCATTCCAGCACCTTCTCGATGTATCTTCTTTGAGAAAGACAAAATCTGCTCGCTTTTCGGTCTTTGTGAATTTCCATCCCTAATATCTTCTTCGCAACATTCAAATCTTTCATCTCAAATTCAACACTCAGCTGAGCCTTCGGTTCACTGATATGCAACATGTTCTTAGTAGCTATCAACATGTCATCCACATATAACAGCAAATAGACGTACAAACCATCTGAAAGCTTCTTATGATAAACACAACTATCATAATTACTTCTCAAGCAACCATTAGTGATCATAAAAAAATCGAACATTTTATACCACTATCTAGGTGACTGCTTCAAACCATACAAATATTTCTTCAGCAAACACACGTGATCTTCCTTTCCCTGGACCACAAATCCCTCCAGCTGATGCATATAAATCTGTTCCTCCAGCTCGCCATGCAGAAAAGTTGTTTAAGCTCTAAGTCACACAGAGCAACCATGGCAAGCAACACTCTGATAGAGCTATATTTCACCACAAGAGAAAATACTTCATCGAAATCAATACCTTCCTTCTATGTATAACCCTTTGCCACCAAACGTGCCTTGAACCTTGCATCTTCTACCTTTGGAATTTCGTCCTTCTTCTTAAAGATCCATTTGCAACCTACAATCTTTTGGCCTTTAGGAAGTTTGACCAACTCCCAAGTATGATTCTTGTGAAGAGATTCAATCTCCAGGGTATCTTTGGTCTGATGAATAGCTTTCCCGAATTTCTTCCTGCACTGTTTGCCGAAAACACAGTTTTCACAAAAATCCAATCCGCTTGTCTTTTGTCTATCCAACAAGCCTTGCTTGTTCAGCACCTCTAGCACGCGTTCCCGTATATGGCCTAATCGTATATACCATAGCTAGGTAGTATCTTTTTCTGAATCTGATAAAGATGCAGCGGCAGCAGCACCTGTCACGGTACTTCCTTGGAGCAAATAGAAACTGTTTTTTTTTACTACTTTCATCACAACAAGAGCATCTTTGGAAATCCTTACAACTCCACCTCCAGCTTTGTATGTACAGCCGATGGAGTCGAGCGTACCCAAGGAAATCAAATTCTTCCTCAATTATAGAACGTGCCTGACATCTGAAAGTGTTCTCACAATGCCGTCAAACATTCTGATCCAGATTGTTCCAATTCCAACAACCTTGCAGGCTGCATTGTTTCCCATCAGGACTTTACCACCGTCGATTTGTTTGTAGGTAGTAAACCAGTCCTTGTTGCGACACATATGATACGAACAACCGGAGTCTAGAATCCACTTGTCTCCAGAGCTTCTGTCTGTGCAAGTGAAAAGATCTCTGTCAGAAAAGGTTTCTTCCGCAATACCAGCATCTCCAGATATTGAGTCGTCCATTTTTCCCTTTCCTTTTCACTCTGGACAATATTTTCTGATATGCCCTTCCTTGTGACATTTGTAGCACTTGATCTTTCTAGGCTTTGATTTTGACTTAGATTTCCCTTTGTTGCTCAAAGCATTCGCCGATGTTCTTCCTCTTCCGAACAAGCCTTCGCTAAAGCTTCCATCTCTATTCTCGACAACCTTTTTCTTCAACTCCTTTGAGTTCAAGGCTACTTTAGTGTCCTCCATAGAGATCGTATTGTTACTGGACATCATTGTATCGATAAAGTGCCTGTATGAGGGTGGCAACAAACACAACAAAATAATTGTTTGATCTTCATCATCCACCTTGACATCAATATTTTCCAAATCAACGATGATTTTATTGAATTCGTCAAGGTGGTCTTGGACCGGTGTATCTTCATTCATCTGCAATGTGTACAATCATTTCTCAAGATACATGCGATTCATCAGAGACTTCGTCATGTACAAACTTTCCAACTTCAGCCATAATCCGACGGCTGAAGTTTCATTTGTAACTTCCCGCAGCACTCCGTCACTCAGGCATAATAAAATTGCACAATGCCTTCTCCATCAGATCATTCTTGTCGGTATCTAACATCGTGTCGGGTAAAGACGCTTTACCTTTCAGTGCTTTATGAAGTCCGTGCTGCACCAACAAAGCATGCATCTTGATACACCATATGTTGAAATCATTCTTGCCATCAAACTTTTTTACCTCAAATTTTTCCACCATTGCAAAATTTCGAATCTATATCAGCAGTTTCCGAGGAATCCAGTACAACGGCACCGACAAACGATACCGTATATGAATAGTATCGACCTAGCTCTTGATACCAATTTGTTGTGACAAACTGTTGATTAGATGTTGAATCAGTAATAGCAATGACAAAAATAAAAATAAACACACAAAAGGAAACACACGATTTACGTGGTTCGGCAATTTGCCTCCGCCACGGGCTAGACGAGGCCTTATGTCGATAGAGAACAGAGAGTTACTATATAAAAGCTAGACACTCAAATACATCCCAAATAACCCTTGCCCTTAAACCCTCGTACACCCTCTCTCAACTATCTCTACCCAAGGTACCTCACAACGATTACAAGAAAGCTCTCTAAGCTTCTTTCTCTCTAAGAACACTCTCTATCAAGATGAGATTGAGAATATGATGCCCTCCTTTGGCCAAGGTTCCTCCTATTTATAGGAGATAATCCACCTAACCTTATTACTCCAACTTACAACTCCCAACTCCCACCTCCCACCTCCCACTTAGTATCATTAATACAAAGAGTTAATGTTATTACAACTCCTACCTAAAACATTTATGGGGAATCGGAATCAATGTAAGAGGTTGAGGCCACCAACTAACTCACAAATCTCCACCTTGGCCGAAAGCCACTTAGGTCCTTCAAGATCTTCAAGGTCTCGTGTCCTAGTAGGACACCCATCCTCTCGACGCAAATGCTTCATCAATCTTTAGTTCCTTACATTGATTAAGTCCAAGCAATGCTTGAACTTCGCAACTACAAGTGGTTTCGTCATTATGTCTGCTTAATTATCTGATGTATGAATTTTCTTCAGCAAAATTCTTCCTTCAGACACCACATCTTTGATAAAATGAACTCAGATATCAATGTGTTTGGTCCTTTCATGGAACATCTGGTTTTTCTCTCATATGTATAGCACTCTGATTGTCACGATATACTATTGTTAGTTCTTGTACTAACCCCAAATCGCTAATCAAACCACTCAACCAGATGTACCAACCCCAGATCGCTAACCAAACCACTCAGCCAAATGGCTTCCTTCACTGCTTCTGTAGCCGCCATATATTCAGCTGTGGCCGCCATATATTCAGCTTCCGTTGTAGACAAGGCAATTGTTGGCCGCAAAGTTGCCTTCCAGCTTATGGCACTTGAACAAAGAGTGAAGACATACCCCGTGATTACCTCAAAAGAACTCCATAAATGTAATTAAACATCTTGAAGTTGAAATTCTAACCTAAATATTGCAGAAACTGTAATAATTCATTTCACGTTTGGCGAATAGTTTGTATTTTTCAGTGGCTACTAATCAAATTGCATCAAACAGTAATGACGAATTAAAGTTTCCGACGAACTCTTAAAGCAATCAAATGAAACCGAATTAAAAGCAATACGTGCATACTCGTGTAGAGAGAGAAACGAATTAGTACCTGTAAGGGAGAATGAACCAAATCCGTATGTTTTCTCGTCTCTTCAAGAGCAAAATGAATCAACTTCCGGTACGAGAAGGCAGAGAGTTCCATGTGAGGTTTCATGCTCCTACAACTGCCACCGCCGTCGGCGCTACGGCCGTTGTTGAGAAAATGAAGAGACGGCCGCCGTAATGGAGGCCTCAGCGTCGAGAAAAAGCTCGAAGGAGGAGCTAAGCACTCCATTAAACAGTGAGCAGATCACTGGGATCTCTTCTCATCGGATGGCTATTAAACGCGATAAAATTACACCTCCCACCCCACAACTTTGAAGCCCGTTCATATTAAGGTCATGTTTAGAATTTTTGGGAGGTAAAAAATCTCTCCAAAACGGTTGAGTTAAGGTTGTGTTTGGATGAAGGATTTGTAGGAGGGATTTGAATTGGTTAGGGAATTTTGAAATCCATGTTTGGGTAATAAGAGAAATAATTTGTGAAATTCTTTTTTGGGTGAATGGAGAGATTTCTAAATGAATTTGGGAGAGACTGAATTTGTGAAATCCTTTCATCATGTCTTCTGCTTTTGTGCTTCGTTCATGTATTCTTCTTCGTCTTCGTTCATGTCTTCTGTTTTGTTCATCGTCTTCTTTTGCTTCGATTTTTTGCTTCTTCTTCGTTGGCGTTGCCGTCGTCGTCTGGTTTCGTTTTAGATTTGATTTCGTTTTTCGAAATCGAACCCTATTTAGAATGGAGAACGATTTTCAAAAGGCGATTAACAATGGCGAACAATTTTCAAACGGCAATTAAGAATGGCGAACGATTTTCGAACGGCGAAATCGAACCCTATTTCAAAATCGTCTGTGATTCTATTTCATCTTCACCTGTTGGTTCGAAATCGTTTGCTATCGCTGCTGGTTCGAAATTGAACCTTATTTCGAAATTGTATGTGATTCAATTTTGTTTTTTTTTTTTCATCTTCACCTGCTGTTGCTGCTTTTGTGATTCAATTTCATCTTCACCTTATTCAATTTCATCTTCACCTACTGCTGCTTCTGTGATTCAATTTCATTTTTTTTTTCAGATGTGAGATCAATAATAGAGAAAAAAAAATATATTCTCCAAATACTTCAGTTCAAACAATTATCAAATAATTATCCAAATAAGAGATTTGTGAAATGAAAGGATTTATAAATCCTTTCATTTCACAAATCCCTTGAATTTATCAAATCTCTTACCCAAACGCAACCTAAATTATATTTTGTACTTTTTAAATTTTATGTATGCTGGTTTTCTGCCCGTGCGGATGCGCAAGCTATTGATTTTTTTTTTTAGTTTAGTTTTTTTTTTTTTTTTTTTAATCAATTTTTTTATGTTTGTTATTAAGTTGTGTGTTTCAGTACAATGATTGATATCTTAAAATAGCATGTGTATACATCTAATTGAAAGAGGTAAATATATCATTTTTCTTACCAAAAAAAATTCAAAAGTTGAGTATGAATTTGAGGAATAGAAAATTTTGCATAATGATAAATATTATTTTTTTTGTTGTACATTAGTGAAGTAGATAGTAAAGTAATTCACAATTATTAGTTAAGGGGACTCGAGTTAGAATTATTAGTTAAGGAGACTAAGTTGATCAAAAGTAAGCCTCCTAATTGTACGATTAACATTGTCATTGTAAAGTGCCCTTACAAACAAAAAAATAATTATGAAAACTTTTATACACTAAGAAACAAAAAATTACGTAAACATTTACATACAAAAAAATACTAATTATATAACCATTTATACATTCACAAAGAAAAATGTTTACTATTGATTTGATAGAAATAAAGAGATGAGATGTTACTTTCAAAGTTTGTAACCTAGTGAATATATCTTAACCTCATTTGTGAAAGGTTTAGAATTCAACCCTATGCCCTGAAAAATAAAACAAAAAAATAGGTGTCAATGAGAAGCTGAAGCACAAAATTTCAAATTGTTCTTGTGCTATAAGAATGAAAATAGTGAGGATCTCGAATATTGGTAGTGGGGTTATAGTGGATGAAATTATTTGTGTTAAAATATTGGTATTGAGGAGTGTTGGGTTAACTTTTTATTCCCTGTTTTTCAAAAAAATCATTAATTCTATTTTTAATCATGTAATTATCATATATATTATATTCATACATTTGTTGTTTAGTAGTGGTTTTGAAAAAATATTTTTTTAATGAGATAAAAGTTGTCATTATTTGGAGGGTTTTGTGTTGACTTATTGACTCAATATAGGC
Organism: Eucommia ulmoides; assembly: GCA_016647705.1. NCBI lineage: Eukaryota > Viridiplantae > Streptophyta > Magnoliopsida > Garryales > Eucommiaceae > Eucommia > Eucommia ulmoides. Next base: position 45,713,219 of record CM028340.1, on the reverse strand, counting down.
TTCCTTTTTTTTTTTTTTTTTGATACAAAAATTCATTATTGTTGAAATACTCAGAAGGTTTTCATCCTTCATATTGAGTCTAGTGACATTTTTTTTTTTGATTAATTATTGTGAAAATGCTTTTACATCATTTAGTAAAAAAAAATTGGGGTAAAAAGTGTCAAAAATATAATTAGAATGTCAGACTTTTACACTTTCTGTAGAAAAACTTCCACATCACATGTCCCCGTGATTTCATGATGTTCGTCGGCAGGCCTCCTCATGTTCGTCGCTTGCTTAGTGTCCAGAGTTTTTGTTCGTAATCGTTGGCGGCCCTTCCCATTGTTCGTCGCCCTGATTTTCGTAGTCGTCGTTCCACCGTCGTATGTTGTTGTGAGATTGCAGAGATAATCTAAAGAGGTAATGCGACATTATGTCAATTACGGTAAGCAAACAATTGAGAAAAGTGAGGAATGTGTGAGAGATGAAATGAGAGTTTGGTATTTGTAGAGACGATGAATGATAATGGAGAGTTTTGGAAATGGGGAAATTGGAGAGTGGGGATAGTTAATGATGAAGTGATATTGGGGATAATTAATTGTTTAGATTAAGTGAATCTTAACCATTTATTTATCAAAATCAATAAGAATGTAGAGATGAGCCATTGTTGAAGTTGATTCATTCCTGAGGATAGGCTTCCGTTTTTATATATATGATATTTTTTATTTACTTTTTTTCCACTAATAAAATTGAAAATCAATGTAATACTTTTTAGACGAGAAAAATCTCTATTATTATTAATATTTATACATTATACATTTCAACACTCGATTAGATGGTTTAAATGAGAAAAAATCGAGCGAAAATATTTTTCAAAAAATTATTTTAGAGGTAAAAAATTATAACTATTAATTATTATTTTTTTTTAGGATTTTTCTTTTTCTAAAATAAATACTAAATAGATTCATCACTTAAAAAAAAAAAAATCTCCATTTATAATTTCAACACTAATAAATTTTTATTAGTTTTATCGTATAAGTTCTAAATTTACACAAAGCTCCCTAACAATTACTTAATATGTTGAGCACTCGAAAAATTGATATTTATAATTTCAACACCAATAAATTTTAATTTTAGCAAAAAAAAATTTAAAATTGCACAACTTAAAAAAAATAAAAAAATCCACTACACAAAAATGTATTTTGAGTTTAGAAGTATTAAAAAATAAGGCATTTTTTGCGATAACACCAAAATTTGCAATTCGCAACTTTCATTCAACTCACTCGGTACAATAAATTTTTTAGAAATCTAATAATTCTGGTAAAAGTCCAAAGTCAATGCACCTATAAAATTTAGGAAAATTCCTCCAAAGGTCCCATCCCATAAAACACCACTTTATGGGGTCCTATAACAATGATTTTTTTACACATAAGATGGGACTTAGAAAATGATTTTTTAAATATTTGGACCTCTAAAAAAGTTTTCTAAAATTTATTGTAACTTTTTACAAAGAAAAATTACAGTGACTTTTATTTGTAATGAGCAAAACAATTAATTTTATGGTCTATTCACCAAGAATTCCATGTTGGAAATTTTTTTGTGGGCTAACATTAATTAAATAAATTGTTTTACAAAAATGAGTTAATGGATAGTCTATTATTTAAGCAGCCTAAATAATAAGTGATCATATTTTAATTTGAGTTGTGGTGTCTTTTATGTAGAAGCCCAATTAAGTGGTGAGTGTAGGTTTAGGGTTTCGTTGAAGCCCGTTATGGGAGGACTCAACAAGAAACCCTAATATATATAATTAGGTCCCCTCTCTAGTCTAGATTAAGGGGTTTCTTTCCATTGAGAGTCGCCACCACAATAATCTAGATCATAGGGAGGAAAACCTAGTTAGTAATCCATTGCAACAGATTCAATCTCCTGCGATGATCCTGTCACACCCCACCCCGGACACCTATCACCCTAGGGCCGGCGTGACGTCGATATAGCATCATCTGAACGTCAAACCAACTAGCAAACCACAAAGTGCATACATAAATATACAACCACAAATTGTCACCATATACATCATCTCTAACTGGTGACACACCTGTCCCTGAATTTTAATGACAACAAAAGTATAACAACAACGAAGCTTTCACAGGTTCGCCTCAGAAAGCTCCTCTCAAAATACTGCCATACTACACCATCGCCGGACTTTTCCTAGTGCCAATAGGGGGATCAACTCCTAATTGCTGCACCTGCGAGTGTACTGCTTTCTTAATAAAAATATTTTAGATGGATCAAGTATAAAACATATAAATATCACATATTAAATAAAAATCTCATAATATACAAATGTCTCATACTATAAGGAAAACACATTTTTCCTGTCACCACAAAATCAACGTTTATAAGCATATAAATATATATATAGCATCCCAACTAAACAATAAAATTTAACCAGAATAATTCAACTAACCATATAGTATAATGAAATCAGAACATACCAATCCAGTATAAAAGAATATGTATAAATGTACTCATCCCAATCACTATATACGACACCACACCACACCACATTACACCCTGGCTAGCTATGTGATCGTTTTAATCTCATGATCGGGAGTTGCAACGGTACCGTACCGCCCGTAGGATTTGCCTTACTAGCGGGACAAATAACCATATGCCTGGACCACCCATCGGACATGTCATAATATCAATATCCACATGCCGGACCACCCATCGGCAGAATATAATATCAACAACCGCTTGTCGGACCGCCCATCGGCAAGACATAAAATCAATAACATCATCAAATCAACAACATCAACATCAAATCACAACGTAATGATATCGTCTAATCAACATCGTCAGATCCCACATCCACCTCTCTTTTCCAAAACTGACGTTTTATCCGAAAATATATTTCTCACTTTCTTTTAAAAGGAAACGTCTGATTTTACCAAAACCACTTTTTCGCTCTTTATTTTTAGAAAGTTAGACATGTTTAGAAAAACAGATATTTTTCACTCTTTTTTTTTTCAAACCACCAAATCCAACGAAAAACCATTTTCACATTCCTTTCGAAAACCAACATAATTTAACGAAAATCCATTTCCTCAACTCACCCAAAACCTGTTTCATCCATATCATTTATAAAATCATACAATCCAAGTAAAACCATTTTACACATATATTTATATATATAAAAATAGTTTGGCAAGAAGACAGTACACTCACTTGATTATCTGCTTCGAACAGCTTTTACAGATTACCTTCTACCGATACCCCGGTGCCTGCGAACCTAATAGTAACAGAGTCTAAATTAATATTTTATGCAGGATAGCCTAATCATGCAATGCAGGTCTTAAGTTCCGTAATTTCCCATTGCTCACATTTTATTTATGGCAATTATTATTCGGTTAGTTTCACTCCGTTAATATTTACTGTATCGATTTATTAAGATTAATGATTATACAAATATTATTACAATCACTATTTCGAACGCAAAAAATCTTAATGCTTAACTAGTTAATTTTATTGATAATAACATCTGATGAAAAAGTTACTCGTTCCGAATCGTTCACGGGTCGCGAGAAGGATTTTTGCGTTTTTATCGGGGTTGTTTGTGAAAAAAATTTTTTCTTCCTTTTTTTTTTTTTTTTTGTGTTTCTGTTTCAGTCCGACCCCGACTCCCTTCATCGCCATTCACACCTCGGTGATCAGAACACCCTAGACGCAACATCACAACCGGTCGATGACCGACTGTCGACTATGCAGAATGTGCACACACACACACACCACTGGCAACACATACTCATAGCTGACGACAACCCACCACCGGCGACGCTCTATCTCTCTCTAACTTTCACTCACCGCCGACCTTCCTCAACGATTCAGGGCATGCACACACTCACACCCACGAAATCGACGACACCCATACCGAACGACCTTCATCGGACCAACCTCACAACACCGCCACCGGCGGCACCAAAAACACATGCACGAAACATACACCCACACTGTCTGCACCAAACCAAAAACATAGCACACTCATGCTTAAGATGAACGATCGGACGAGTACATTTGTAATAATTTAAACATACATGCATGTGAAAATATACACACTCACCAAATGATGGCGACGAATGGCGACGATCACACCGTTGACGATCCACTTCCATGACCGCTGATCCCACACCGAACCAAACAGCAACAATCAATTCATCCTACGATTACCGTAGAATAGACGACAAATGGAGAGCAGAACACACTCAAACTACCACACACACATGCACGCTAATTCCCCTACCCATCGTCGGAGGAGACACACCCACCGAACTCCCCATCCGTTTCCCCCCCCTCTCTCTCTAGAATTTCTCTGAAATGGGTTTTGAGATTTTGATTATTTTCACTTGCATGATCATATATATATATATATATATTGCATGATTTGAGTGGAGGAAGTTTTGATCTTAACTTGCCACATTGCCCAGTTCCCGATTCCTTGCTCCGGCCGGTGATCGCTCATCTCACAGTGTGGGTATATATATATATTTGTGTTTAAAATAATCTTTAATTAATTACACTTTCTCCCCCAAGTTCTTAAAGTCTCTTTTCTAGTTAAATTTTCATTTTTAACATTTTATAAATTTGTAATTTGATCCCTAATAGTTAATTTTTTTATTTTATTTTTATAAATTGAATGAAAATTTGAATCCCAATTTTAAATTTAATATTTCTAAATTTCCAATTTGGCCCCTAATGTTTTAATTTAAATTTGATTCACAAAAATTTTTATCCCAAATTTTTCCAGTGCTTTAAACATGCAACTATTAATGACGTACATGCTACGATTTAGATCTTACAGACCCAAATAGGTACGTATTCGATTATCGTTCTTTATTGTCGTGTCCTAATATTCATGTATATTTATGATTATTATTCAATTCCGTTTTATTGTGATTATGAGAAATAATTAACATGTGGTATCAGAATCAACGTACATGATTTAGGATCAACAATTATTTTTAGAAATTTTAATTTATTTTCTGTTCTTAAGCAAAAACAGAAACTTGCGGGCACGATTTCATGTGAGTTTTCGTTTCTATTAGCTATGAAACATTAGGGCTTTTGTTCATCTTATTTTAAGCTTTAATTTGATATAAGATACATGCAATTTGATTGTATAATTAGAAAGAATTTCGATGTTGAAGTTTCGACTACGAACCCTAAAAAACTTTCGAAACCAAAACTTGGGACCGTGATTTCATGTAATTTTTTTTTCTTCTATTGATTTAAAAAAGTTAGGGCTTTTATTACTATTGATTCAAGCTTTAATTTAATATATTATACATTCTTTTTGGTTGGTTAAACAGTGAGTATTTTAACATTGAAGTTTCGGCGACGAAACGCTGGAAAATCGATATTCATTTTTGAGATTGAGGAATATTGACACGTTTTTTGTTCAATTAAACGTTGTAGATAGTTTTTAAATTAATATTAGGTACAAACTCATATAAAATTCGGTATAAATAAGGATTAATATCGAGTTTTATGTTTTGGCCAAGGATGTGTGAAAAATCGAAGTGTTCTTCGATTTTGGGGACGATTCTATAATTTTTTCTTCAATTAATCATTGTTTACATGTTAGTAATTAAGGGATATACATAAACCCACAAAAAATTACAGAAAAATCGATTTTTTTTGGGAATTGAGCGAATCGGGTCAAAACCAGGTCGTATGACCCAGTTGCAAACCCAGGTGGAGGTTAAAGATAACCTTTAGTCGGGGCGGTGATGCCCACGCGTGGGGCGCGTGAGCCTTTATTCGGGGCCCTTTTTGGGTCTTATTTTTTTCTGTGTACTTGTTTTCTTTTCCTCTAATTTTCTGTAAAATTTATTTTAATTTTTTAGGATTAAAAATATTTTTTAATTAATTATTACTTATTATAAGATTTAATTAACTTAAAATTATTTTTAGGCATTATTTTCTATTGAATATTTTACAGAGATTATATTAGATGATTTGGAATAGGGTTGTTATACTCACTCTCTCTAAATTAAAATTTATTGATGTGTACTCTCTTAATTAGTTTTAAATCACGAAAAAAAACTAGGTTAATAGCTTCAGTTGTTCCAATTTCTTAAATTTTGGGTTGAATTGAGTATGATATGAAAACTTCCAATAATCTGGGATGAGATGAAATATGAATTATGTTTTCGTTTTGGAGTAATCCAGAAATAGAAATAAGTTTGACAAATTATTTTGTGCAGAATTATTGCAACTGATTTAGATTTTGATGTCATTCTTGTGATTTTAGCTTGTCTGTGGTGGTTTAATTCATTACTGAATTTTTCTTGGAATATCTTATTATTTTTCAATTGTCCAAATCTGTTATTCTTGGCTTTTCTATACATTATTAGCGTTTTTTTTTCCCTTTTTGGTTAATATGAAATAAAAATGAGATAGTAAACAATCCTGCTATTGAATTGGAGTTCTATTTTGCGGTTGATCGTGAATTATCTAACTTTTCTAATCATGATTTCTTGATATCACTTGAAGCACATCAATTTTTTTTTGGTAGATTATTTTAGCAGTTATGATTGAATTATTTTTTAATAATCAATTATAATTTCTGATTGTGACATTTAATTTTTAGATTTATACTAAAGAAAATTATGGTATCGTAATTTAAGTACATTACAACATTGCGATTCTTTTGACGTACTCTCTAATTTTATTTAATCACATTCTACTACCATAATCTCTTACTACAAACCTGAAGATTAAATGGATAAATATGAAATGTACAAATTTGAAAGTTAATGGAGGAATATGAAATGCGATCGACTGCTAAAAATTAGGCATTAATAAGTTAACATATTGATATATTTGAGGAAGCTATTTTGTTGCTGTAAATGGATTATGAGCATATACCTATTGGCTATTGATTAGTGCTAATCTTCTAGTAGAAAGAAGATAAATTTCACTTTATTTTAATTGCTGCCTAATTTTAGATAATTGAATTGATTTATGATAATAGAAATTATCGGAGAAATTGGACGCTGATTTTTCATACACTCTTTTGCTCCATTGCTATTTATATACGATAAACTTTATGCTACATGAGTAATTCTTATTAATTGTAAATGGATAGAGTAAACATTATAGGGATAATGCATATATCCCTTTCTTTGATTAGTTATATGATGAATAAATTATGATAAGTTATTATTCGAGTAAAAAATAGTTTATCTCTATTATTTTTAAGAGGAAACATGAGGGGTCAAAGAAGTCAATTTATACTTTAAGTTTTATTATCTTAGCTCATGAAGAAGCATCCCAAAATCTACTTCACATTCTAAGTATTTTTCAATTGATCAAAAAGATATGGCTCTAGCTCGAATTAGATGGCTGGATAATTGCATATTGCTCATAGAATAAGCTATAAAAGGGCATGTTTGTTTTATTTTGGGGATATTATTCTTTGTTGAATCCCACACCAATTGTGTTACCTAATCCTGAACTCAGGTTTTCTTTGAGATTGAGTTAGGCTCCCAGGTTTTCTACTTTAGGACTCTCGTTTGATATTGGACATGTTGAATTCCACTTCGATGTTGGGTCTTCACCCGATATCCATTCGTAGTAGTTTGCCAAAAGTTCACCTTGCCCCTGATAAGAACGTTGGCGTTCATTTGATAGAGTCGAAGGATGGTAACGAAGTGGTGACGATGTTCAGGTAGTATGGTAGAGGGGATTAAAATTAGGGTTAGGGGTTTTGACAATAAAAACCCCAAAACTTTGACTAGAATCTCACTTGTTCTAAATAGTTTCGATTTAAACGTATAAGATATTTTATTAACTTTATATATTCTTTTCGGATGTGCAATGAACTAAAACTAGTAAGAATAGTTAATTACACAATTAACTCCTAAAGTTTAGAGGTTGTGTAAATTTAGTTGTTTTGATTATTGTTCATATGGTTATTTTATTTATGTATTTGATGGTTAGGAATCCTAAAGTAGATCGACTTCTTATCTTTCTATTTATTATCTTTGTGAAATATTTACATAACGAGTTATATGATTAAAAGAATCATATCCTTGTTTTGTTTAGGTAACCTAATTGAAGCTAAATTAAATAGGGTACTGTTAAAAAGTGGTCGTAGATAATTAGGTGTATGATATGTATTCAGGATTTTTAGTGATTTAAGTATTATGTTAATAACTAATTTGGTTATTATGAAAATGAGATCTTTTATTTTTCGAATTTTGGAATATGTTTGGGGCAATATATTTGCGATTTAGAATGAAAGAAAAGTACTGAGTTATTTTTGTACAATTTCGCATAGATTTTTTCTTGTATTGCCTGGGTCTTAAAGTGTTTAATGGGTCATACATATATACTGATGAGCCTGTTGGGCCATTAATTATTTATTAATTAACAAATCTAATTGAATTATTAATATGGATAAATTATTCATGAATACATGAGAAGGCTTTGAATTGGAAACACTATCACTGTGACTAAAATATCTTGGTAGGAATTCAGATTTATGCTCATTATATAGATATTGATTTTGTGTTTGGACATTTGTAATATCTCAGCCAACTAGACCTTCTTAGTTACAACTTTCGACCTTTGAGATTTATATTAAGGAACTCATAAAAACACTAATTATGATTAATTATAGTTTTTTAATTTTCAAACCCTTAATTTTTTTTATTCTATATAGAGACTAATCTAATAATCAGTTTTAGAGTACAGTAAAATTATTGTTCAAATTTTTGCAATTATAATTGATCTTTGATCACTGAAAGTACATTTTGTAACGTATTTCATCTTATTTTGATCATATGCATATATGTCGCTAATATGCATTGTTGTGGTTGAGTAATATTGTTTAATTTTTTCAATTTGGAATGGTTGCTTGTGAATTGTTGAGGTTAGTTTACCAAAGTGATTTAACCAACATAGTTTACAAGTTTTTGAATTTCTATTTTGTTAATGGAAAATTTTTAGATTAATTTGTGTATTTACCTGCCCAAAGGGAATTATTGTGCAAATTAATTTAATTGTCGAGTAATATAGTTTAATTTTCTCAATTTGGAACGGTTGTTTGTGAATTGTTGAGATTATTTTATCAAAGTGATTTAACCAACACAGTTTGCATGTTTTCGAGATCTTATTTTGTTGATGAAATTTTTTTAGATTAATTTGTGTATTTACCTGCCCAAAGAAGATTATTGTGCAAATTAATTTAATTGTTGAGTAATATACTTTATTTTTCTCAATTTGGAATGGTTGTTTGTGAATTATTGAGTTTATTTTACCAAAGTGATTTAATTAACACAGTTTGCAAATTTTCGAGTTCTTATTTTGTTGATGAATTTTTTTTAGATTAATTTGTGCATTTACCTGCCCAAATGGGGTTATTATGCAGATTAATTTAATTGTATGAAGATATTATGTGAGATAAATAATTTAATAAATTTGTTTGTCCAAAGGGAATGAATTTTGAAAAGTTATTTGTTTCATTATGTTTTGAAGAAAATATATGGATTTGAAGATCAATCTGCTCAAAGGGGATGAATTTTTAAATTTGTAAATTTTTCTTATTTTGTTGATCTTCATAATTAAAAAATAATTGTTTATTATAGACTCTGCCCAAGGAAAGGTTTCTGATAATACAATTGATTCTTATATAGTATTATCTATACTTAACTGAGCATTTTGCCTTTTGCCCATACTTGATCTAGTTGCAATTTTTGGTAAAAATAATTTTTTTTTTGTTGTGAACAACAATAACGCTGTAATGAAATTCTAAATTGATTTCTTGATTTAATGTGAGTCTCTGTAATCTCCTTTATTTCGATGATTGTGTCGTGTAAGCATTGATCACTATTATTATAAAATTTTTCTTATCTTATTGATCTTCATGTTTAAAGAATAATTGTTTATTGTAGGCTTTACTCAAAGGAGAGTTTATGATGGTGCAATTGATTCTTATATATCGTGTCGCTTATACTTATTTGAGCATTTTGATTATCTGGTTTAGTGGAAGCTTTTGTATTTTCTTTTATTTAGATGGTTACGTTGTGACACCACTATTGTTATATGTTTTGCAAAATTAAAATCTATTTGATGATCATCATTATTGCATATTATATTGTTGCATATCACATTATTTGAATTGATTATACTAAACCAATGTTTAGGACTCATAACGTTCAAGGAACATGTTGTGAATATGAGTACCATTGAATCTTTTGATTCTCTGGTTTAGTGGGAACTTTTGTATTTTCCTTTATTTCGATGATTATATTGTGATCACTATTGTTATGCGTTTTGTAAAATTAAAATCTATTTAATGATCATCATTATTGCGTATTATATTGTTGCATATCATATTATTTGAATTGATTATACAATATGATATTTTAAGATATTGTAACTTAAGAATTACAATTGTATACTTTTGGTTGTCACAAATCACTATTTTGAGATCTCGTGATGTATTGTTAGTGACAAATGACTTGTTAAAGTCAAGAAATTTCATATTATTAAGAAATTACTGCAATTTTATTTTGTTGAGAAACTGCAATTAGCAATTTCATATTATTGAGAAATTGCAGCATTTTCATTTTGTTGAAAAACTGCAATTAGTAATTTCATATTGTTGAGAAATTGTAGTAGTTACAATTTTATTTTGTTGAGAAACTATAATTAGCAATTTCATTTTGTTGAGAAATTGTAATTAGCAATTTCATTTTGTTGAGAAATTGCAGCAGTTTCATTTTGTTGAGAAACTGCAATCAGCAATTTCATTTTGTTGAGAAATTGCAATATTACAATTTCATTTTGTTAAGAAATTGTAATGAGGACCGATAAAAAACAATGCATATATATAATGATCACATGTTCGCATTGGTTTCTTACCACACTACTGGACTTACGATCCATGTTGATATGATTAAAAATATTTGTGAGTATGAAGGGTCTTATATTTGTTGAGATTAACATATAAACCACCATAATCTAATGTTAAGATCATGTTAGATCGGATAAGTTTATCTAGATTTTATTTATAGACTATCATTTTTTTAAACAAAAAGGTGTGACCGCACCAAAAATAATTTTTTTTTTTTGTTATTAACCCGAGAGTCTTGTTTTTTAAATTACATTTATTCAATTAATGTAACCAAAGTGGGAGAATGTTGAAAAAACAATTGTGGGCTAACATTAATTGAATAAATTATTTTACAAAAACGGGTTAATGGATAGTCTATTATTTAAGCAGCTCAAATAATAAGTGATTACATTTTAATTTGGGCGGTGGTGTCTTTGATGTAGAAACTCAATTAAGTGATGAGTGTAGGTCTAGAGTTTCGTTGAAGCCCATTATGAGAGGGTTCAACAAGAAACCCTAATATATAAAACTAGGTCCTCTCCCTCATCTAGATTAAGGGGTTTTTTTCCATTGAGAGCCGTCACCACAATAATCTAGATCATAGGGAGGAAGACCTAGTTAGTAATCCGCTGCGACAGATTTAATCTCCTACGATGGCCCAAACAGGTACGTATTCGATTACCATTATTTATTATTGTGTCCTAATATTCATGTATGTTTACGATTATTATTTAATTCCGTTTTATTGTGATTATGAGAAATAATCAACATCCTTAAAAAATCCAACAATTTTAGTTATATCAAATAAGACTTAAATTTGCACAAAGCCCCCCAACAACTAGAAATGAACTTTCGCACACCATTTGAGTGGAATGGTTAGGTCCCATTTGTTTATTGTTTTCGTTCCCTGATTTTCGTTCATGCTCCCAAAATTTTGAGATTAATGTACAGAAACGCGTTTGATAAATACTTGTTTTCGTTCTCTGATTCATGTTCCTGCTTTCAAAAATTTGAGATTAATGTACAGAAGTGAGTTTGGTAAACATGTTCTTGTTCCCAAAAAAATTGTAGTAATTTTGGAGTATTTCTTGAAATTTTTAAGAATTTGAGAAAAAAAAAATTGTTTCTCATTCACTCCTACAAAACTATTTTTACCACCACCCCCTCGGCTAAAAAATATAGATATTTATAGTCATACTAAAAAAAATAAAATAAAAAATATTACAACCAAACGTGTTTCTTTGTTAATAAATTAAAAGAAAGGATTTAAAGACAATAATATTTACCGAACATGTTTCTATTCCCGAAATAGTCCAAATTGAAAATTAGGATGGGGTGAAATTATATTAGACAAGTAATGAAATGTTTCTCTAGTGTTAATACGGTTTATTGTCTAGTTATCGTACGGTTCTTTGTCTTAGTTATGCACTGACGCAAACTTGCGGTAACCGGTTCCTCCCAGTCTTCTAACCAGCTCGCCCCTCACTCAAGGGCTCCTAGTAGGAGTTGGGGATTTGGCATGATGGGGTGAACGATAGAAGAATTCTTCCCAATTAAACAGAAATAGAAACAGAAAAACAAAAACACTAACCAAACACCATCTAATTGCCATCCTATATTTACAAAAATGTACCCATTATTTACAAAAGTTTTTCAAATAAGTATACCACAATTTTTTTTTCCATTACTGGGGAAGTTTTTTATTGGTAACTATATGATTTAGGGTTTGATGAAATCCAAATTGATCAACAGCAGCTTTGACTTGTCTAAATCCATCTCCATAAGTCTTTGAAGGATTATTTTCTATGTTAATTCTTACAAAATCTATTAATTTCTTCATGAATTTATCTTTTTCTACCGATAATGCCCTTACTAAAAATTTGTGAAACATCACTTCGCATATCCCCTCTTTCAACTGGTCCTCTAATTTCCTGCAACCTTAAAAAAAAACAAAAAAAACAATTAATCGAAAACTAGTTTAATTTGTGATAAAAATTAAATTAAATTAAAATAAATGAGCAATTTCGACTATTTCATTTAAAAATTAGATGAAAATTTTAACTCTATTTATTTTAATCAATATTACGTTAATTTAAATGGAAAAAAAATTAGTTTCTCAATTTATTTAAAAATAGAAGTAGGTAAAGCGAAGGGAGTAAAGTGATAATTAAAAAAATAGAGGGGGTTAAAAGACAATTTGTCCCAAATTATTAAAAAAAAAATGTCTTAATTAGTTGAAAATTGGGTTAATTTCCTTTAACCCCCTTATACTATAGTTATATTTCATTTTAATCCCTCTACTTTGAAAGCCTACATCTCAACCCTATCTACTATGGTCTAAAGGGAGAAACTCACTTTTTATTAAAAAAATAAAATAGAATTACTTAATTTTATTTTATTTCTTAAATTTAAATTTAATATTTAACGTTAAGAAAAGAAAAACTAACATTTTCTCTTTATGGCTATCTCTCTTTTTCTCTTTTAGAAATTAAAATAATGGGTATTTTTGTCTATTTTATGTAAAATTTAGATGATATTTTTAATTACACCAATTTGTTTATTGTTCAGTGAAACGAAACAAAAGGATAATTTTTTAATTTATTATAAGTAAAAGGGGTAAAATAAAATGTGAGTTTTTAAATTAGAGGGGACAAAATAAATTAAATCAAAATAAGGGGGTAAATGGCAATTATTATATTTAATCATATTTTTCAAGAAACAAAATCATTTTATTAATGCAAAAGTAAATACCTAAGAAGTGTTAGTTCAGTTGACAAGAAAATGTATTATTTTCTTGTCAATTAAGATTCAACTCTCATAGTAAGCTCTCTAATAATTAAATTTCTAATATATCTTTAATGCATCAGGACGATACGAAGGATTACGCCCTTAAAATTGTCCAGACATATGATTAGTCGAAATGCAAGTAAACTGGTCCGAACATTCATTACCGTAAAATTAAAAATAATAAATAAATACAAAAGTAAATAAACCTTGACGCTTCAGCCATGCATGCATCATCTCATGTGCTAGTATTCCACTTGCCACCACCCTGAATACACAAAAAAATTGGGAAAAAATAAAATAAGGTGGATTAAAATTAACACATTTATGAAATAAGGGGGTGTTTAGTGTAATTACTTGGGCTTTCCGAATTTAATCAAAATTGATATCGTTTGGCATCGGGGTAACGTTATGGACTCTTTCACCAATGTAATGTTTTCTTCATGTACAGAGCACTTCACAATCTAATATGTGATACTCACAATAATCAAATTATTTAATTAATCATTATTCTTTTAAAAAATATATTACAATTTACATTCATTCAATCTATCCAGTACAATAACTTTAGACTTCTAGAAAAATTACTGTAACGTATAGATTGTATGAGTAAAAATTTCAAGTTAACGAATTGTTCAATAAAATCCCTCCAAAAATATATCTTGGGTTTAAATTAAATATTATAAATAATTTTTATTTTGTTTTGATTTTCAAATTAAACTACTTATAAAAATTAACCAACGAGATCTTACACTTTGAACAACTTGGGGACTTGGCATTGACTGGGGATGATAAAATGTTAATCCGTTCGGTCCTCCGGTCTTAGGAATGTCAGGTTTGTTGATGCACTGCACGTGATAAATTTATTAACAATCATCCAAAATATTTTTATCGTTTTTTCTTCTTCATAATTATAATTGTTTTTTACCGATTCAAGGAAATGTAACTATCTATCAATAAACCAAGACGAAAAGCCATTTTAACGATCTAAATTTAAGTTTAATGGGTAAATAGTTAAAATTCAACTTGTGTAACCTCTGAATTCACTAATTTCAAAATTTTCTACACAGTTCAATAGTTTAATTATACTTTGTACCCTGATGCAGTGCAACAGGAGTGGAACTTCATGGCCCAAAGAAAGCACTTTAAGACCCAAAAGAATAAAAAATGCCAAGTTTAACCAGAAAGTCATCTGTGTCCGTTTTCGACAAAAAATATCACTTTTTTTGCAGAAACGCTCTTCTGAGCAAAATGCCAAATTTGGTGTCCGGCGTGATTTTAGTCAAATTCCATCGTTTTGAGAGTCAAAATGACACTTTTGCATTTTACGCAATAATTTTGCAATTCTTCAATAATTTAGGGACCTTTTCGCAATTCTTTTTATAATTTCTACATATAAGGTTTCGTTTATATGCTTTGTAAGGCCTATTAAAGGTTGAATAGTTTTACTTTAAATCAATATTGATGGTTTTCTCAATTTCCAAGTCAATTTCTCGGTATTCCTTTGAGAATAAAAAAGTTCTTAATTTGCAACTCTCATTTCACCGCGTATGCTGCATCATACCCTCTGCCTCAACCTTCTCAGCTTCGGCCAACCCCCTCTCAGCCGCAAGCTCATCGCAAAATCTGTGTTAGTTTCGCAAATTGTTCATCTCATTCATAGGTCATGTATGTTTCATAAGCAATTTAATATCCATCCCAAACCGAGACATAAAATCCCTTTAAATTAAAATAATGAAATTAAATTAAAAAATATATATCTAATAACAATTTCATAAATAATTACGCGACTTACTCGACTTTGAAGAGCTCTTTGCATCTCATCATTATCCACCACAAAAACTGGAAGATCGTTAATCAGTTGAAGCCCTACTTCCTTGTAAAAATCATAAACCTCGTTAACAATAGGTTCGACATGTGTTGCATCCATAACTGCTGTTGAATGACACTCCAAACAAAGTAATTTTCCGTTGCGTAGATCAATATAATTTTCAGTGATTCGATGCTCAGGCTTGTTACTTGAGTTTTCTGTAAAACTTACTGTCTAAATAAACATAAAGTTATTGTCAGTAGATTTTTATAAAAATAAAAATTAATGGACTAAATTGACATAAATTAAAATAAATAAAAGTATTAATTTGTCAAAAGTTAATTATAATATTATTACTCATAATTTTCTGCCCACACTTTTTATCCATTAATTTTTAATTATTTCAATTAATATCAACAAGATTTAGTATATTTTTGTATTTGATATCATAATTAAAATTAAATTGGTAATAATTAAAAAAATAAGTTGTTTTGCTCTATAAATTAAATAAAAAAAAATAAAAGACCATATAACAAAAATCATTAAATTTATTCTTGCAAAATTTACTATATTTTGAGCACATCACAATACTATCGAAATATTTTTACAAATCATTTTTTTTTAATTTCTACTTCTAATAATGATCAAGATTATGAAAAATGTGTTATCATTATTATTTTTTTTATTTTTTTTATTTACGGTATGGTGTGCCGGACTAGTTTACGCGCATCTCGACTAATCACCTCACTGGGAGATCTTAAGGGCGCACTCCCCCACATCAGTCTGGTGTATCAATATGGTTTTAATCTTTTAATTTTTTTTTTCTATTTTTCTTGGTAAAATTGAAAGTATGCTTAAAATTAAAATACAAAAAATGGTAATTTTAAAAATTAGGAGTGATTTTTTTTTTTTTAATGTTATTTGACCACATACCTTAAAAAATCTTGCACAACTTGAGCATGCACGAGTCCCATCTTTAAAATGCTTCCTACATATATTTTGCTTCCAGTGGGCAGTCTTTACCAATTTAGGGTGTGGCTTCTACAAAAAAACGAGTTTTATACCGCACATTGCGCAGATTTAAGAAAACATTATAATAATTTTTTTATATTGAAATATGAAAGATATGGATATCATTTGATTATTTTGATAGTAATATCTGATAGTGGATGCATAAATTTTGGCGAATAATGACGTTTTATAAATACTGAATATAAATATACTATTAAAATTACATAAATAGTGAAATAATATTTCGACACATTATCTTTTAATACTATACTATAGAATAACAAACAAATAACCATAAATTATGATTAACTTTATCAAAATTTTCAAGTCAACAAGTTCTAATTTAATTAATTTATATCATATACATTTTTTTTAAGTGAAAATATCACATATATTTTTTTAAATAATTTAAACTGTGGACCAAAAAAATTAATCAAACATTAATTAGAAAAAGTTAAATTTAAGTTGTATATATATATAAGGCATGCTTGGTTGTCTAAATTATCCTATTTTATGATTTGTTTTTGATAAAATGATTGATATATCTTTTTTTCATTTACATGTGATTTAATCAAATTTATATATTATTTGTTTGGAAAAAAAATATTATTTTAGTTTGGTTAATTTTTTAAGTTAGATTTTAGTTGAGAAAATAACATACAAACTAGAACTAATTGAAAAATACTGTTCAAAACAGTCAAATAAAATGCATTTGCAATACATTATTAAAAAATTTATGCTATGTTTTTGTTTTAATTGAAATTTCACTTACCCCATCACCACCACAAACCTCACAAGTTTGCTTATCACCCTTATATTTTTGTTCTTTTGATCTTCCACTTTTGATACCTATGGATTTTTGTTCTTCTGATCTTCCACTTTTGATACATACATTTCCCATGATGATAGATGCTACTATGTAAATCAATTTATTATCTATCTATCTATATATATATGATTTTGTTCATTTAATTATTGCGAATAATTTTTGTGACAAGATCTTTGACAATTATTATAAGAAAAAAAAATATATTCTCCTTAAAATATATTATTTTTTGTGTTCTAAATCGTAATATTAATTAGTATATTTTAAATATAATCAACTAAGTATAAAAATTAAGTTTAAAATTTAATGGGGGTATAGATTAAAAATATATTGGAAAATTGGACATGAGATTATTTTATCCTTTTAACTAATTAAATAACAAAAATTAAAGAATGATCTAACACTAAAATGTGAATAAATAAAACACAAATTGACAGGAAAAACAAAATTGTTTGAATACGAATCTATATAATTTTGTTATCTTGATCATTAAACTAGAAAATAACTGAAGTAAGAGAATGAAGAACTTGACGAGGACATTACATATAGATTTGGAGAATGTTGGTGTCGGAAAATGGCGAGCAACCAGCAGTATGGTCTGGAAAGGCATGGCATGTGCGAGATCATTGATGGCATGGTGGATCGGAGAATCTAGAGGTTCTGACGCCTTAGAGATGGTTGCAATCCGACCTGAGCACTCAATGTGACTTGAGATCTTGTTCGGACTCCGAGATGAATTTCTCTGGACTCCGTTCTGATCTGCGAGCTGAGCTCCACTCCTTCACTTTGAACACTTGCACACAAACTCACCGCGGTTGTTTCCGATGAAGTCCCTCTGGCGTAAGAGTAAGTATCCAGGGGGAAGGGCTAGGAATGCTCTATTATTAGTTGAGAAGACGTACCGTTGGCCATTGGATGCCATGGTGTATTTATAGGCGCTGGACTCAATTAGTACTGCGAAATTAGGGAATTAAGGTCGGGTTAACCAACCTAACTCGCCAGGTAGCCAATGAGGAGACGGATAAGTGCTCTAATAATCTGGTTTGGGCTTTTGGGCCCATCTGTAGAGGCCCATGGGCCGGAGCTTCCAGATGGCTTGGAGAGGCCCCGAGGGCGGAGACTCCGAGCGAAGACTGCTCGAGTTTGTCAGTTCGGCTCGGACTTCTTCAGCTCGACATAATGACTTTCAGCTCGGACCGGAGGTCTTCAAGGAGAATACGGGAGGCCCCATGGGAGGGAATCCCGGCTCCCAGGTCGGCTGTTTTTCTACACTTGTCGCGATAGCCTCTATGTGTCATCTATGACGAAATTCTCCCACATCAGTTGCCCTCCAAGTCCCGAGGGCGAGAGCGGAATGTGACGGGCTTGGGACTTTTCATGACTGAATTCCGCATAGACTCGGCCTTTGCTCATTGTTCGCTTTGGCGAATGTTGTTATTATGGTTATTAACCGATGGCCCTGTTGGCCAACAATACTCATGGTCCGGTGCATCAGAGTATGTCGAGGCCATCACGTTGATGTTAATTTTGCCCGGTCCTCCCGCAGGGTTTTTTAACCGTTCAAAAATCGAAGTCGGGGGCTAAAAAAATCCGAATCCGTATACCAAAAACACATCTTTCAAAAACTTGAATCTCGATCAATGCAACGGTCCTTTAGAAACAGAGAGTAACGGCTCGTTTTAGTTATGCGGGACGATCGCAAGATGGAGAAGGCGTTAAAATAGCTTTGGAAGCACGAAAATGGCTTTAAGATATCTCAAACGTACCGAATCCGAGCTGAGAGTACAGTAACTCGCCAGCCCGAACCAGACATCCATCTTCAAAAGAGTTTCCACAATTTGATCAGGTCCGAGCTGTGAGTATGACAACTTGTCAGCTCGAACCATGAATAAATCTGCACAAAGGTGTGATAGTATCCGAACAGAGAGTACGTCGGCTCGTCAGCTCGGACCATCCATCCATCTTCAAAAGCGTCTTCATAATTTGATTAAGTCCGATCTGAGAGTACGGAGGCTCGTCAGCTTGAACAGCGAATCAATCTTCAAAAAGGTCTTCATAATTTGAAGAGGTCCGAGCTGAAAGTACGACGGCTCGTCAGCTCGGACCATGAATCAATCTTCAAAAGGGTCCTCATATTTTGATAATATTCGAGTTGAGAGTACGTCGGCTCGGATCAACCATCCATTTTCAAAAGTGCCTTCATAATTTGATCAAGTCTGAGCTGAGAGTATGTCGGCTCAGACCAACCATCCATTTTCAAAAGCGCGTTCATAATTTGATCAAGTACGAGCTGAGAATACGTCGGCTCGTCAGCTTACAATTTGGAAGGAAGGAAGGTTGGAGGCTCCCCTTTTTGATCATGTCTGAGCTGAGAGTGCTCAGGCTCGTCAGCTCGGACATTTCGTCGTACTTGGAAATCTTGGAAGGAAGAAAGGTTTTAAGGCTTCCCTATCTTGATCATGTCTAAGCTAAGAGTGCTCGGGCTCGTTATCTCGGTCTATTCTTCATACTTGGGAAATTTTCAAGAAAGAAAGGTTGGAGGCTTCCCTATTTTGATTATGTTCGAGTTGGGAGTACTCGGGCTCGTCAGCTCGGACCACTCTTCATACTTGAGAGATTTTCAAGAAGGAAAGGTTAAAGGCTTTCCTATTTTGATCATGTTCGAGCTGAGAGTGCTTGGGCTCGTTAGCTCAGTCCATTCTTCATACTTGAGAGATTTTCAAGAAAGAAACGTTGGAGGCTTCCCTATCTTGATCATGTCCGAGCTAAGAGTGCTTGGGCTTATCAGCTCGGACTATCCTTTATACTTGGGAGATTTTTAAGAAGGAAAGGTTGGAGGCTTCCATATCTTGATCATGTCCAAGCTGAGAGTGATCGGGCTCGTCAGCTCAGTCCATTCTTCATACTTGGGAGATTTTCAAGAAAGAAAAGTTGTAGGTTTCCTTATCTTGATCATGTTCGAGTTGAAAGTGCTCGGGCTCGTTAGCTCGGACCATTTTTCATACTTGGGAGATTTTCAAGAAGGAAAACGTTGAGACTTCCTTATCTTGATTATGTCCGAGCTGAGAGTACTCAGGCTCGTCAGCTCGAACCATTCTTCATGCTTGGGTATTATTTAAGAAGGAAAGGTATGAGGCTTCTGTGTTACCATTAGGCATGTGGATAACACGTGCTTAGGCTATTCCTTCACATGTGGTACATGCCCCTACCCAGGCTTGCTGTGGAAGCCAACTATATAGTCGTTGGATAGACACCACGTGTTGCAGGGCACATCAATCGATGCAATAGCGACCGTTGGGTTGGGAAACTCTTCATATGGGCATATATCTTTTTATAAATGGGGGTCTTTGCATTCATTCGACACTTGCAAAATTTTGAGAGTCCTCTCTTCATTTTGACATTGGTACATTTTTTCTCTTTTGCCAAGACAAAATGTTGGCCTCCTCTTCCTTTTCTTCCTCGGGTTAGGCCTCTAGCTTTGGACTTGGTTTCTTAGAATGGACATCCACCAACTCCCTATTTTTCAGGGTCGAGCGCTGACCCGCTCCTAGAGATGCCTCATTTTATGCCCTGACCAGGATCCACGAAATGAGCGGTGTGGTCCAGTCCATTCTGGCTGACTGCACGATCGTGAAAAGCCTGGGTGACGAGAGTGGGGGAGCATATACATCACATGACCCAGGTGCTGGGATCCCTCCTACCATTATCACAGTGGCGAAAATTCCCCAAGCCGTCTTCTTGTCCAGTGTGCTTTGTGAGAGCAAAATGCATAATACTGGGCATGAGAAGCTCTTCATAAAAGTCCCGATTGCGAGCCCAGTATGGAACACAAAGTAAATTTTGAATGAAGAATCCATCCTCACATGCTAAAGTAAATACTTCTTCCCAGATGGGGTTCAAACTATTATTCTCGGGCCCGAGGATCAGGTGTGTATGCCACCGGCGGGCCACATGACCGTTTACAAGCATCAGCTAAAGGTGCTTCTCTGCTTCCCACTCCACTGGTGGATCTGGGCCCTCTACGCGGAGTATCATTTGTGTCTGTCACAAATTGCTCCGAATAGCATAAGGGCCATGGTGGCGTCGTACATCATCTTTCAGGCCGAGGGACTTGAGTTGAGCGTTGAGCTCTTTAAGGCTCTATTCTACCCCAAGTCGGTTCCCCGAGATGCTGGGTGGTGCTACATCTCATCCAGGTCGACCTTCTTGAAAGACCTGGACTCTTTTATTCACAATTGGAAGCCCTAGTTCTTTTATATCGGAGGGAAAGGTTGGCAGTCTGACCCAAAGAACGATGGAATATACCCCATTAAGATGAAATGGGGCAAAGTCGGTAAGACTATGGTCCCTCGGAAGGGATTATTATTCTCAGCGTTTTCATCATACTTGTACTAAATTTTCCTTTTTGATTTGTGCAGCTAAAGAAGTTCCCAAGAAGCAAAGACCCTAGTTGGGCAAAGAGCTGATCGAGCAGAGTTACAAGGTTCTGAGGACATTCTTCAGGGACGTGAATACTCTGATTGAATCACAAATCTTCTCGATTTATTGGTACCTACCACCGGGCACTCTCATCGTCCTTGACATCCCAGCTGACTCAGCAAATCGTAAGTAATTTCGGCTCTATAAACTTTCCATACTTGTAATTTTTGCTTTTGGCTCAACTGTGCCGGTCTTCTTAGGTAGACCTGGATGCTGTCGCCCTGGTCGTCAGAATTTCTAAGTGCCTTATTTAATGTTGCAGCTATGGACAAGATAATGGCTATCCAGAGGCTGATGGAGAAGAAGGCCTAGGAGGCCGCCATGGCGGCGAAGGCCGACGGCTCGAAACACATTGGTGTCTCCCAGGTCAGTCCACTAACACAACCTTTTCCAATACCGTCTTAGTAGCAACAGCTCCCTGCGAACCCAGCTCAGAGCCACTCACCAGCCCTTCCTGGAGTGGTGATAAGGGAGACCTCCCAGTCGAAGTCGGGGTCCCGCCAATCCACCCGTACTGGCAACTGAGACAATTCTCCCATCGATCCGACTGGCAAGGGAAAAATGAAAGATAATGAGAGAAAACACAGGGACAGGTCGTCGAAGAGGTCCAAGGTTCTTAGCGGTGTCTCGAAGCTGCCAATTGAAGGCTCTTTCTTTGGGATCCCGAACACGGGTCTCCTATCAGACTGGGCATTATTGAGAAGTTATGAGATGATGTCGAGCTTCCTTCGACGCATAACCCCTCCCAGTAATAAAACCTTGATGGCAGATGAGAGTACTGATAGCCTCATGCGCTAAGCTGTCTATGACCAAATCTCACTAAAGACTCACCTCATTGCTTCAATTCAAGTCTTATTTTTTCCAGTTCATATTTTGCTGCTCTGGTGCAGTGCATGCTCTGAATGTCCGTCATCTATGATAGGATATCTTAACGTACCATGGAGGAGTCCATCCTGCGGGCCAAGAAGAATACAGCTGAGTCAAAGGTAAAGCGACTGACTGACGACCTCCAGCTCGCTACCCAAGCTCACAACAGCTTACAAGCCAGGCATGTTCTCGTCATGCTAGAACGAGACAACTTTCAGATACAGAAGAATGACCTGGAGAAAAAGGTGGACGACCTGGAGATAAAGCTGAAAAAAAAGGAGATAGTGAGGGAGAGGACAGTCCGCAAGGTGAGAAAGAAAGTCGTCCATAAATACTAGGAGAGTAAGGAGTTTGAGAGCATGAAGTATGATCTCTCCGCCGAATATATGGACGATGGTCATAAGGCCACGCTTCGCTACCTTTAGAAATATTACCCCCAATTTGACTACTCCCAGGTCGGAATGGAATTCCCCAGCCAATGGGAACTGGCAGTGGAGAAAACGACTAAGGCGGGCCAACTAGGGCAAGTCCTAGACATCGAGGATGGAGAGGGCGACGATCAAAATAATGAGGCGAAGAGGAAGAGGAAAATGAGGACGTCGAGGGCGAGGAGAAAAATGGAGATGGAGATGAGGACGCTGTTGCCGGCGTTGTTGACGTCGTAGGTATCTCTAAAGAGGAATAGGCCACCCGCTTCTCAGCCCGGGTGTTTTTGAAGACTTTTTTTTTTTTTAATATTTGTTTTATCTAGAATGACTGTGTATACAGGCATGAACCCCACCGATGTAAGCCCTCATTTTTTGAATAGAATACATAGAAGATTTTTTGGGTAATCACTTGTGTGCAATCCTTTATCTCTTTTCCCTTCTCTTTAGGGCAGGGGAAGTAGGCCGTTACTTCATTCAGCCCGAGATGATGTGTTCGGAGTAGTGTGGTCAACTACTTTTGTAGATTGAACAACTTTCACTCTTCTCAAAATTTAGAGCCCGTGTTGACCACTAGTAGATCTCAGCATGGCAGACATTCAGTAGACATCTCAGACTCCTTTAGCTCGGACCGGAGGTCTTCAAGAAGAATACGAGAGGCCCCATGGGAGGGAATACCGGCTCCCAGGTCGGCCATTTTTCTACACTTTTCACGATATCCTCTATATGTCGTATGTGACGAAATTCCCCTACATCAAGGAATATGGTTAAAGTGGAGAAGTACAGTTTTGGTAAATTTTGATCATATGATACCATTAAAATTGAAAAGAAAATATCAACAAACTATAATAAGACTGACGTCTCTATGGTTCATAATGTTGCAGTAAACAAGAGACATGTTTAGAAAGTAGGTGCAATAGGGATCTATAGGCAGCGGCGGTTCCAAAATATTAGTTAAGGTGAGACTGATTTTGTTTAGGCACTTTATTAGGTATTTTTATAATTCGGGGGTTATGTAAATTTTAAGGGATTTAAATTGATTTTTTTTCTTCTAAAACGTAGGGGTAATAGTGAAAGTCTTCAAAAGTTCAAGGAGAACTTGAAAATCTGAGCATGAGCACACATTGATGCAAAAATACAATTTAAGTCAAATAGGATTAGATTGCTTCGAAGTTATCTACTAGAGTAAAATAATGCATTGTATATTTTTTTTTATGTGTGTATAAAAATATGCATAAGATTGTGTGTATACTATCTAAATAATATTTACATTCATTTATACAACTATTTATCCAGCGGCAAGTCCCTTCTTCCATTTGTTTGTCCTTTATCTTGGAACTTGCAAAAGTAATTCAAAGGGTTAGATTGTCTTTCTACATTATTTTATTTTATTTTAATCCCTTTTACTTAAAAAAGTTATTCTTCTCTCTCTTTTACCATTGATTAGAGGGATAAATTAACATCTATATATTTTTTTTGGTTTTACGGTAAGATATGTCCGGATCAGCTTACACACACCTCAACTAATCACCTCACCGGGCGATCTTAAGGGCACACTCCCTCATATCAACCTGGTGCATTCAAAATTAAATTTAAGATTTAATTCTTAGAGTGCTCTATGGGAAAGTTAAACCTTGATTGATAAGGAAAAGAAATATATTTTCTTGTAAACCGGACTAACACCTACTGGATAATTAAGAACTATATAATAAAGCACAATTGATTGATATTTTAAGGGTCAGGTTAGAATATTACACAATCAATGGCTGAGATTAGATAGCACTCCATGAGGTAAATGTGGTAATAGGTTCGATCCTTCTTTTCCACTTTTTTTTTGCTTCTATTCACTTACATTTCCAGCCCTAGAAACTAAACCATAAACCCTACACCTCCCACGCTCTCAACTTCATCTACAGTCGTTCAAACCCACACACGTATTTCGCCGGTCCCTTTCACCCTCATTCTCTTTCTCTCTATCATCTTCTTTCTATCACATCGTCATCGCCTCACCGCTGTCATCATTGTTAGGAAATCAGGATCGAAACAGTATCACGCACTTAAGGATTGAGATTGAGAAAAATATAAAAATTGACACAAAAATATTTACGTGGTAAAACTGTCACACCCCACCCCGGGCACCCGTCACCCAAAGCCGAGCGTGACGTCAACCTGACCTTACCTGACCCATAGACGCATATCCATCCATACATATATACCTACATGCTCGCGCTACTATATATTTTTCCCAAATATATATATATATATATATATATATATATATATATATATATATATATATATATATATAAATATCCATTTCAAAACTTGGGTACATACCGGTCCAAAATATTCACAACCAAAAGCACAAAAAACACCTGAACCTTCTATGGTTCACATCCGACCGGTTTACCTCCAAAACGACACTACCTTCGGACTCTACCTAGCGCTAGTAGTGGACCAACTCCTAGCTGTGGTACCTAAAACTAAATATTTTTTATCGGTGTACTGTCTTCATAATAAAAAAATATTTAATGGATCAAGTACAAATGTTAAATACCACCTTTTAAAATATAATATTTTATAGTCACATACCCGGTTGAAAATTCAGTTCCACTGCCACCAATGAAATGAAATACTATAAAGATAATATCGTACATTGCATACCCAATTTGAAACCAATTTCCAACTGCTACCAATATAAAGAAATAATGCATTTAAAACACCTAATACAAATATTTTAAGTTAACCAATCCAAATATTTTAAATCAACCAGTCCAAATATTTTAAATCAATTCGTCCAAGTATTTTAAACCAACCAATCCAAATATTTCAACATAATATAAAATACTCCCCACATCCTCTCCTACTAGCCATATAATCGTTTTTACCTCACGATTGAGAATTGCAACGGTACTGTACCACCCGTAGGATTTGCACTCCGGACGGGTCAAACCACCCTGCAGGACTTGCCTAGCAGATAATCCGCATCTCGCGGGTCATATCCTCCTAACGAGAAGAAAATCGACATCTCGTAGGTCATACCTGCCTAACGAGAAGAAAATCTACATCTCGTAGGTCATATCCGCCAAATGAGAAGAAAATCAATATCGCGTAGGTCATATCTGCCTAACGAGAAAAAAATCCACATCTCGTAGGTCATACCCGCCTAATAAGAAGAAACTATGGCATAGTCGGACCAAATATCACACTCTACCTTAAAAACTGACTTGATCCAAAAATTATTTTTTTCCACCTTTAAAACCAACTTGATTCAAAAATCATTTTTTCACTTTTAAAACCAACTTGATCCAAAAATTATTTTCCCACTTTTAAAACCAACTTGATCCAAAAATCATTTTCTACCTTTAAAACCAACCCGATCCATATAAGTTGCAAAATCGTCAATTTAAAATAAACACATTTTCTACAATTTATACGAAAATAAGATTTGTAAATTTACATAGAAGATATACACTCACCTCGATTTTTGCACTGCAAAACTATAACCATCCAAAATCTACCGGGACGATGACGCCTACGAACCTAACAACGATAGGGCCTAAATTAATATTTTACTTAAAATAACCTAATATGCAATACAGACCCTAAAATGCACCATTTCCCATTTCCCAAATTTAATTATGCAAAATTATTATTTTGTTCGTTTTGCTACGTTAATACTTACTGTACAAATTTATTAAGATTAATGATTACAAAAATTTACTATTACGCTTGCGAAAATTGTAATACTAACAATTTAATTTTTAACGAGAATAATAATTGACTAAATTTTTTTACCTGTTCCAGATTTTTCCGCCGGCCGAGAGGTAGGTTTTTGGATTTTTTTTTTTTCCGCTTCAGCCCAACGACCGACGACACTCATGCCAGTTCTCATACCGTGGTCGTTCGTTGCCTCCACACCTTCGGCGGCTCGCAACCGATCACGCACACACATAATGACCACCACCGTCGTTGATTGCCAACTAACTGAACCTACACAAAATCGATGACACACACGACGATCAACAAAATTGAACACACACAAACTCACCTACCCTATCACAACCGCCCGGCCACCCTCACACACAGACACACAACCACACACCTTGCCATCTAAACAACACACACACACTGACACACACCGGCGACAGCTGAACAGCTCACATGAACAACACACATACACACCTATACAATGATGACTCCCACACACTGCTGGACGAATTGGATAGAGCACACACGCACAAACGATGTCGCCGACGATCGACAACCCACATACACACACACACATCGTCGGCAGGACCTCCACACAGCGTCGACCAAACAACGACGATCACATGCACACAACGAAACACACACACTCACCGAACGATGACGATGAGCGATGACGATCAACCCATCGACTCCCACACCACCGGATGATCACTAATCGACTGTCTGTACCCATGCCAGCGAATTGCACTGACCGACCGAACACCCACTATGCTATCGGGATAAACTTACCGCCGACCTCTTCTCTCTCTTTATTCTCTTCTTTCCTCCTATTGAAATGTGTGTGTATGGAGTTATATATATATATATATATATATATATATATATATATATATATGCATGAAATAGGTGGTTTGATTTCGATCCTCTTCTTGCCAGGTTATTCTTTTTTTTTTTAATCAGTTTATATGTGTATATGTATATATATTTATATATATATTAATTTTTCTAAATTACGTTAGTCTCCCCTAAATTTCTTTAAGTTATCATTTAAACCCAATTCAAAATTCAATATTCTCAAAATTATAAATCCACCCCTAAATTTTTTAATTTAAATTAGAAATTACACATTCCACCCCGTTATTTTCTAAATGTTCTAAAATGCGGGTAATGAATATGCATGCATGAAAATTAGGGTCTTACAACCCTTTCCTCCTAAAAGAAATTTCGTCCCGAAATTTATTTACCTTGATTGAACAAGTGCGGATATTTATATCTCATCTCGTCCCTTTCCTCCCATGTCGCCTCTTCCACTGAATGACTGTACCACAACACTTTCACCAATAGAATCGTTTTTGTCCACAACACCCAATCTCTACGACTCAAGATCTGGACTGGCTCTTCAACGTACGTCAAATTTTTTTCCAACTCGATTGGGTTGAGAAGTCAACACATACGAAGAATCTGACACATATTTCCAAAGCATCGACACGTGGAAAACATCGTGTAGTCTGGACAATTCTGGAGGTAAAGAAAGTCTATAAGCTGTCGTGCCAATCTGTTTCTAAGATCTAAGATCTCGTATGGCCTGATATATTTGGGACTTAACTTTCCTTTCTTCCCGAACATCATTATGGCCTTCTACTGGGATATACGCAAAAACACATGATCACCCACTTCGAATTCCAACTCCCGCCTACGCTTGCCAGCATAACTCTTTTGTCGACTTTGAACAATCTTCAATCTTTCCAGAATTACCTTTACTTTATCTGCTGTCATTTGGGCGATATCCGGCATCAACAATTTTCTTTCTTCTACTTCGGTTTAGTCTGTTGGACTGGAGTCCTGCATCCCTTTGATACAATGCTTCATACAGTGCCATATCAATTGTTGAATGGTAGCTGTTATTATAGGTAAATTTTATCAATGTTAAATGATCATCCCAGCTATCAGGAAATTCTAAAACATAATCCCTCGACATATACTCTAACGTTTGAATCATACGCTTTGATTAACCGTTAGTTTGTGGATGAAAAGCGGTATTGAATTTTAGTTTGGTACGTAGAGCAGTTTGGGGACTCGGTCAGAACTTCGAGGTAAATCTCAGATCTCTATCCGACACTCTAGAAACTGGTGCACCATATAACCCAACAATCTCATCAATATACAGTTGGGTATACTTATCAAGAGAGTACGTCGTCTTTACGGACAGAAAGTGAGCTGATTTAGTATGCCTAACAACAGTCACCCAGATAGAATTATATCCCTTTTGAGTACGGGGTAATCCCAAAAACGAAATTCATCGTGATATGCTCTCATTTCCACTCTGGAATAGGTAGAGGCTGCAATAATCCACATGGACGTTGGTGTTCCATCTTGACTTGCTGACAAATGAGACACCTGACAACAAATTCTATAATTTTTCGTTTAATTCCATTCCACCAATAGTGTTCTCGCAGATCCCGATATATTTTGGTACTACCTGGGTGCATTGCGTATGCTAAACTGTGCGCTTCTTCCAAGATACTTTTCTTCAGATTGATGTCATTAGGCATACACGGTCTATTATCCACTATCAAAGCCTCATCATTATCCCTGACACTATAGTCATCTCTGTGACTATGTTTCACTTCATTACGGATCTTCTCTAATTGCGCATCTGACTTCTGCACTTCTATCATATGGTTGATCAACGTTGGTCTCAAAGTTAAAGTCGCAAGCAACACTGCCGTTTGACCAACCGCCAACTGGACTCGCAAAGATCTCAACTCGGCATATATTAATATGAACAACTTGAATGTGTGCAACCGAACCCGCTAATTTCTGACTCAATGCATCTGCTACAATATTGGCCTTCCCTAGATGATAGTGGATAGCACAATCATAGTCCTTGATCAATTTTATCCAATGCCTCTGCCTCAGATTTAGTTCCTTTTGAGTAAACAAGTATTTCAAGCTCTGGTGGTCAGTGTATATCTCACAAGTCTCGCCATACAGGTAATGACTCCAAATATTTAAGGTAATCATAATCGCCGCCAATTCTAAATCATGCGTCGGGTAATTACGCTCATGATTCTTTAATTATCGGGAGGCATATGAAATCACGTACCCATATTGCATCAGTACACACCCTAGCCCTTGGTGTGAAACATCATTGTAGATCACAAAGCCACCACCTTCAGTCGGAAGGGAAAGTATTGGCGCAAATATCAGTCTACTCTTCAGCTCTTGGAAACTCTGCTCACATTTGTCAGTCTACTCGAATTTGGATTCCTCGCGGGTCAACCGGATTAATGGGGCAGCTATAACAGAAAATCCCTATACAAACTGACGATAATATCCCGATAATCCCAAAAAAGCTTCGAACTTCGGTCACACTTTTTGACCTTTCCCATTGAACAATGACTTCGACTTTCTTTGGATCCATTTGAATACCATTCCCCACGAAATAAAATGCCCCAAGAATACAACTTTATCCAACAAAAAGTCACATTTACTGAATTTCACATACAACTGCTTCTCTCGCAAAGTCTGTAACACAATTCTGAGATGCTCCGTATGCTCTTCTTTATTTTGGGAATAGATCAATATATCATCAATGAGCACGATAATGAACTGATCTAGATAAGGTTAGAAGATCATATTCGTCAAATTTATAAAAGCAGCATGGGCGTTCGTCAACCCGAATGACATAACTAAGAATTCATAATGCCCATACCTCATCCAGAACGCCGTCTTCACCACGTCACTGTCTCTGACTTTCAGCTGATGGTATCCTGATCGAAGATCTATTTTGGAAAATACCCTGGCCTTCTGCAGTTGGTCAAATAAATCATCAATCCTGGGTAACGGGTATTTATTACGAACCGTCACCTTATTCAACTGTCAGTAATCCATACACATCCCTAGCATTCTATCTTTTATCTTTACGAAAAATACTGGGGCTCCAACACTGGGGCTCCATGGAGAGAAACACTAGGCCTGATAAAACCGCGGTCTAATAGATTTTGCAATTGAATCTTCAATTTCTTTAGCTCAATAGGTGCTATATGATAGGTGTGAAAAACCTATCTATTTTGAAACCAAATTTGTTAGTTTTCAAGCGTTTTTTAGTTTATTTTAGTGTAAAACAGGTGAAGGGACGTTAAAGGGTAATAAACAAGTGAAAACAGTGAAGAAACGGTGAACAAAATATGAAAAACAGGATTTCGGTGAATGAAGACCATCGCCTAGGCGGAAAAGAAGCAGAATGTTGGAGTGCTAAAGGGCTAAACCACCGCTTAGGCGAGAAAACGACAGATTGTTATGCCAGCAGCTACCGCCTAGGCGAAGATTCGACAGAAACTTAAACCGACTTAAGACACCGCCTAAGCGGTGAACCACCGCTTAGGTGATGACACTCTGCGTAGAAATATATATTTTCAGATATTTTCCAAACCTTGTCTATTAAACCCTTTTTTTCCCCCAACCCCTGAAAACCCTAAGACGTGAGATGAGACTTGGTTGATATTTTGAGAGCTCCTTCCACCTTAGTTAGGTTTAGATAATTTAGGAAGTAGATTAGATTAGTTGTAGGAAGTTTTCTTGGCCAATCCTTGAAGAGCTAGAAGAGGAAGTTCATCAATGGAGAAGAGGAAGCTCGGAAGGATTGTTCTTTGGCGAAAGTGGACTACTCCACTTTGAGATTTGATCTTTCTTCCCTTGTTTCAATCTTTGTACTTAATGTTTATTGTTGATATTGATGATATCCTCTTGATTTAATGTTGTATTGGCTAAGAACATGTTAGTTTAATTAAAGATTAGTTAGGGAAATATGTAGTTGTGTAAATACTCGTTTGGTTTAATATATGTTTCTTTAACGGTTGTTGCTTTTAAATCCGATTGTGTTTATCATTTGATGACGATCTTAGTATGCTTGTTATGGTATTAGGGTTGGATTTTAGAATCTAGGGTTTGACATTCAGGAGAGGTAACCCTGGATTCGGATTAGGGTAAACACATCGTTGCGACCTAACGACCCGGGAGGGCGTTAGTTAGTGTGCAATCGATGACGTTCAATCAAGACTCACGTGGCCTAGAGTTGTTAAGACGTTGAGGGGGACCTCTTTGTCGACACGAAGTCGCATATTCCCCCGTCTTACACTCGAAATAGGTGGCGGAGGAGTTCACGAACCGAGATTGTTAGATACCTAAACTCCGTTATTGTTAACTAAACGAAATCAAACATGTATTAAGTGAACGAAATCAATCCCTAATTAATCAACTTAGTTAGGAATAACCACTAATTGTAGCTTAACTTAGTTTAATTTTAAATCATGTCTTTCATCGTCAGGATAACATAAGACTACGTAAATTGCGGTATTCAATTATTCACACTTTTCTCTGTGGGAACGATATCAGATCTTCAAGATCCACTATATTAAAACTTAGACCTCGTATACTTGCGAGAGTAAGTAGCGGTGTGTTTCACGCCCTACCACTATACGATAGGGTGGAATTGATATCGGAGCAGTTCTTGGAAGTAACTCAATAGTGAATTCCATCTCCCTATTCACTGACAAACCTGACAATTCTTCTGGAAAAACATCGGGAAAATTCCTGACCACTGGAATATCCACCACCAGAATTTCATTTTGTATGGTGTCAATCACATGCGCAAGGTATCCCTAACATCCCTTCTTTAGTAACTTCCTAGCCTCCAGGACTGAAATCAAACTGACAGGGGTAATGATTATGTCCCCCGAAAATACAACCTCTGGCTCGCTTGGGACCTGAAGGATAACTTTCTTTTTAAAACAATCCACCATGGTATGTAAACAGGATAGCAAATCCATACCTAGTATCACATCAAAATCGTGGATATTCAAGGGTGGTAGATCCACCGACAACTCCCTATCACCCATATGAAGCAGACTATATTTATACGCACTAGCTATCAACACAGACTCACAGTTCTCGTCTACTTCCTACACATCATTCTCTATTAATTTCGTTGGGTTTACTAATTTTTGCATAATTTTTGATCTGCTTGCCCATTAACCTGGAACGTATTTCTAGATTGAGTCCATTTTGGAAACATCTTGCTTCTTCCATTTTCACCAAATTAGGAACAAATTGGGACTAGACATCGAATTTAATTTCATACTGCCGAATGGTCATCTCTTCCTGTTTTAACCATATGAACTCCCCTCTCCAATAAAATCACAAGGTTTCCTTAGTATTGCCTAGAAGGCAGTTTTATGCACACTTGTGGATGCTGTACACTAGGATATTCTCCATGTATATCAAGTAGTAGCGCAAGGTGTTATATAGTCCCATAATACCAGTAAGGTGTTGTCTAATAATCCATCTTAAGTGTGCTCTGTCATACTATTGGTTTAACAACTAAAACATTAAGTGCTACCGATAGTGAATTCCAATGTCAAATAATACATATATGATTACTTATCAGTTATAATTTAACATTTCCAACCACTAGCACCCCTACAATCTGATCCATCCATTACCACTACTACCACCACCACCCAAACCACCAACTAACACTATCACAACTTCGTCGCACCCACTAATTGCCAACAAGACAAATAACAATGCACGATACCAATTTACTATATAATGCAATACAATAACTATCACTCGCGTGCCGAACCCACCTATCGACATCCTATCTCATGGTCTACCACTAGATCGACACTACCTATCGATACCCTATCTCATGGTCCACCACTGGCTCGATAAACTGACATGTCTATAGAACCTATAACCTAGGCTTTAATACCACAAATGTCACACCTCACCCCGGGCACCCTTCACCCGAGGCCGGGCTACACATTACTAGACCCATCGACGCATATCCATCTATACATATATACCTATATACTCGCGCTACTATAAAATTTTTCCAAAAATATATATATAAATACTCGTTTCAAAACTTGGAAATATACCGGTCCCAAATATTCACAACCAAAAACACAAAAAATACCTGAACCTTCCACGGTTCACATCTGACTGACTCACTTCCAAAATGACACTACCTCCGGACTCTACCTAGTACCAATAGTGGACCAACTCCTAGCCGCGGTACCTGAAACCAAATATTTTTATCGGTGTACTGTCTTCATAGTAAAAAAATATTTAATGGATCAAACACAAATGTTAAATACCACATTTTAAAATATAATATTTTATTCCACTGCCACCAATTAAATGAAATACTATAAAGATAATACCATACATCGCATATCCTATTTGAAACCAATTTCCAATTGCCACCAATGTAAAGAAATAGTACATTTAAAACACCCAATACAAATATTTTAAGTTAACCAATCAAAATATTTTAAATCAGTCAGTTCAAATATTTTAAATCAACCCGTCCAAGTATTTTAAACCAACCAGTCCAAACATTTCAACATAATATAAAATACTCACCACATCCTCTCCTACTAGCCATATGATTGTTTTTATCTCACGATCGGGAGTTGCAACGGTACCGTACCACCTGCAAGATTTGCACTCTTGACGGGTCAAACCACCCTACAGGACTTGCCTAGCAGGTAATCCATATCTCGCAGGTCATATCCTCCTGATGAGAAGAAAATCCACATGACGTAGGTCATACCCGTCTAACGAGAAGAAATTTCACATCTCGTAGGTCATATCCGCCTAACGAGAAGAAAATCCACATCTCGTAGGTCATATCCGCCTAACGAGAAGAAACTATGGCATAGTCGGACCAAACATCACTCTCCACCTTAAAAACTGACTTGATAAAAATCAAATTTTTTTACCTTTACAACCAGCTTGATCCAAAAATCATTTTCCCACATTTAAAACCTACTTGATCCAAAAATCATTTTCCACCTTTAAAACCAACCTGATCCATATAAGTTGCAAAATCGTCTATTTAAAATAAGCACATTTTCTGTAATTTATACAAAATAAGATTTGTAAATTTACATAGAAGACAGTACACTCACCTCGATTTCTGCACTGCAAAACTATCACCGTCCAAAACCTACCGGGACGTTGGTGCCTACGAACCTAACAACTATAGGGACTAAATTAATATTTTACTTAAAATAACCTAATATGTAATGCAGGCCCTAAAATGCACCATTTCCCATTTCCCATTTCTCAAATTTAATTATGCAAAATTATTATTTTGTCCATTTTGTTACGTTAATATTT
Source organism: Eucommia ulmoides (assembly GCA_016647705.1). Taxonomy (NCBI): domain Eukaryota; kingdom Viridiplantae; phylum Streptophyta; class Magnoliopsida; order Garryales; family Eucommiaceae; genus Eucommia; species Eucommia ulmoides. The sequence goes on along the minus strand of CM028340.1, from coordinate 45,678,237 downwards.
ACTGTATAAATTTATTAAGATTAATGATTACAAAAATTTACTATTACGCTTGCGAAAATTTTAATACTAACAATTTAATTTTTAACGAGAATAATAATTGACTAAATTTTTTTACCTGTTCCCGAATTTTCTGCCGGCTGACAGGTAGGTTTTTGGTTTTGGTTTTTTAGTTTTTTTTATGGTTTTTTTCTTTTTCTTCTTTTTCTTTCTTTTTTTTTTTTTTTTTTTTTTTTTTTGGGTGGGGGGTGGAGGGTTTGTTTTCCGCTTCAATCTAACGGTTGACGACACTCATGGCAATTCTCACACCGTTGGTCGTTCGCCGCCTTCACGCTGGCGGCAGCCCGCAACCAATCACACACACATACACACACACAACCACCGCCATCGCCATTGATTGCCAACTAACCGAACCCACACGAAATCAACGACACATACGCCGATCAACAAAATCGAACACACACAAACTCACCTACCCCGTCACAACCGGCCGACCACCCTCACATACAGCCATACACCCACACACCCTGCCGTCCGAACAACACACACACACACACACCGACGACGGCTGAACAGCTCACATGAACAACATACACACACCCACACAACGATCACTCCCACACACCGCCGGACGAACTAGACAGAGCACACACACACACACGACGTCGCTGAAGATCAACAACCCACATACACATACACACCGTTGATAGGATCCCTGCACAGCGTCGACCAAACAACGACGATCACATGCACACAATGAAACACACACACACTCACCGAACAATGACGACGGGCGGCGATGATCAACCCATCGACTCCCACACCGCCGGACGATCACCAATCGACCGTCTGCACCCACCGCCGGTGAATTGGACTGACCGACCGAACACCCACCACGTCGTCCGGATGAACTCACCGCCAACCTCTTCTCTCTCTCTATTCTCTTATTTCCTTCTACTGAAATATGTGTATATGGAGTTATATATATATATATATATATATATATATATATATATCTATAAATATTAATTTTCCCAAATTACGTTAGTCTCCCTATATTTCTTTAAGTTATCATTTAAACCCAATTCAAAATTCAATATTCTCAAAATTATAAATTCACCCCTAAATTTTTTAATTTAAATTAGAAATGACACATTCCATCCCGTTATTTTCTAAATGTTCTAAAATATAGCTAATGAATATGCATGCACAAAAATTAGGCTCTTACAAAAACCCTCAATTAATTTGAGGAAAACATCCACGACTAAGAAAGAAGGATTTCATTATTGGTAAAGATTTTACAACTTCTCTCTATAAACAAGAAGAGAACAAAGACAACTCTCTCTTGAATAAGAGAATACAAATCTCTTTATACAAAATAGGAGAAACTAAGAAATGACTATAAGGGAGAACACTTCAGGAGAAACTAACGATTTTTTTTTTCCTCTTTGAGGTTTGGAATGATTTCTTCTGCAACATCTGCCCCTATTTATAAGGGGAGAGTACAGACTCTGCTTAAATAAATACGTGCATGGTGGAAGAAAAATCTTCCACCAATATATATGGTTTACCAACAATTATCGACAAAGTGAGTAAAGTAAAAAATAGCTTTACCCGTTTTCAATAAAAGTGGTTCACCTACTCTTATTGACATTCTCCCATGTATAGCCATTTTGGTTATCCTTTGATCCTTTCTGATCTTGCTAGTCCATGCTGCTCACGTTTCTAATAGGCCATAGAAAGATCTGCATCATGTAAACTTGTCAACGTTGGTTGGATTTGTCATAACATCTGGTAGGTTGTAATTGGTATGAATCTTCTGCATATCCACACTTCCTTCTTCTACTACTTCTAGAACAAAATGATATTGAACGCCTATGTGCTTTGTCCTGGAATGAAAGGCTGGATTCCTTACGATTTGCAAGGTACTCTGACTGTCACAAAATAAGAGAATTTTTTCCTGCTTGTGCCCGAGTTCTCCCACTAACCTTTGTACCCATACTACTTCCTTGCAAGCTTGTGTAGCTGCCATGTATTCAACTTCTGTTGTAAATAGAGCTACAACAGTCTGTAACTTGGATATCCAGCTCACTGCTCCTCCTGCAAGTGTGAACACATAGCCTGTAGTGGATTTTCTTTTATCAAGATTACCCACAAAATCTGAATAGACATAGCCTCTGACAATAAATTCTGATTCTCCATAACATAATGCAACATCAGAGGTTCCTTTGATGTATCTTAGGATCCACTTAACAACATTCCAATGCTCTCTACCAGGATTCTCCATAAACTGACTGACCATGCCAACTGCTTGAGCAATATCTCATCTAGTACATATCATGACGAAGATAAGGCTTCCCATCGCTGATGCATACAGTACTTGAGACACTTCCATCCTCTTTGCTTCACTACTAGGACACATGTTTGAGGATAATTTGTAATTGGCAGGAAGAGGGGTAGAAATTGGCTTACAATCTTGCAAGTTGAAGCGACACAAGATTTTCTTGAAGTAATTCTTCTGAGAAATCCAAATCTTCCTATTTTTTTGTCTTGGTGAATTTGCATCCCTAAAATCTTGTTTGCTGGTCCCAAATCTTTCATATCGAACTCCCTAACTAACTGTGCCTTTAATTCTTGGAATAGATCTTTGTTGGGGCCTACGACCAACATGTCATCTACACACAACAGCAGAATAATGCAGTCATCTTCTGTAAATCTCTTGTAATACGTACAATGGTTTGAACTCAGTCTGTGTTAACCGAAGTTAATTATGAAGGAATCAAATCTCTTGTACCAATATCTTGGCTCCTGCTTTAGACCGTTCAAAGATTTGGTTAATCTGTAAACCAAGTTTTCTTTTCCTTTTTCTTTAAATCCTTTTGGTTGGAGCATATAGATCTCTTCTTCAAGTTCCCCATGAAGAAAAGTTGTCTTCACATCTAGTTGTTCTAGATGCAAATTGAACGCAACACACATAGCCAGTACTACCCTAATAGTTGTAAGTCGAACAACTGGGGAAAATATCTCATTAAAATCAATCATTTCTTTGTGAGTAAATCCTTTCACCACCAGTCTTATACGATACCACTCCACTTGGTCATTGCCATCTCGTTTGGTCTTATAGACCCACTTGTTACCAATGTCTTTCCGACCTTGTGGAAGTGGAACAAGATCCCATGTCTTGTTTCTATGTAAGGCTTCCATTTCTTTTTGCATTGCTGTCATCCACAGAGAAACATCAGGGCTACTTATAGCCTCATGGAAAGTTGATGGCTTTCCATATTCCATTAGAAGACAATATGCAACATTGTTTGCCATAACATAATCTAAGTTCCATGATGGTTTTCTTGCCTGACGTGTTGATCTTCTAACTTCTGTATCATTGGCCTCGTCTGGTTCCTGTTTATCGTGCTCTGGTACTATTTCAGAAGAATCTTCTTGTTCAGACTCTCATTCTATCTGAACCGTCGTAGTCTCCTTTGTAGTGCTGTCAGTTGTTTCAGTTTGCAGTTCTCCTTCTGCAAATATCACATTTTTGCTGATGATAACCTTGCGAGCAGTGGGATCCCAGAGACGATACCCTTTAACTCCATTAGCATATTACACGAATATGCATTTTCTGGATTTTGGATCTAGCTTTGTCCTTTCTTGGGAACTATACATTACGTATGCAGGACATCCAAATACGTGGAGTAATGAATAATATGCTGGCTTTCCGGTCCACATCTCTATTGGTGACTTCAAACAAATTGCAGTTGATGGTGATCGGTTGATCACAAAACAAGCGGTTTTGATTGCTTCTGCCCAGAATGACTTGGCTAGGCCTGCAGTTCTCAACATAGCTCTTGTTCTTTTAAGGAGAGTTCTATTCATCTGCTCTACCACACCATTTTGCTGAGGCGTACCTGCAATAGTAAACTGCCTCTGAATACCCTTCTGCTTGCAAAATATAAGAAAATCGCCATTAGTATATTCTCTTCTATTATCCGTCCTCAAACACTTGATTTTTCTTTCGGATTCAAGTTCCTCCCGTGCTTTGAATGCTTTGAATATTGAAAACACATCCGACTTTCACTTGATTGGATACACCTATACCTCTTGGAGTGATCGTCAATGAATGATACGAAATAATTTGCTATTCCTTGAGATGGAATTGGTGATTCCTACACATCTGAATGGATCAAGTCTAGAATGTGTTTGCTTATTGCAGTCGATCTACCAAACTTTAATATGTGCTGCTTGCTTGTAATGTAGTGCTCACAAAATTGTAAAGATACCGATTTGAGCCCAGTAAGGAGATTATGCTCCGAGAGAATCTTCAAACCACGTTCCGACATGTGGCCTAATTTTTGATGCCACAGTATCGTTGATTCTTCTTGGTTGGTTGATGTAACTGATGCGTCTGCCATCTGCAATGTGTCTCCCAAAAGCATGTATAAATTTACCACGATCTTTTCTGCCATTATCACCACAAGCACACCTTTGATGATATTCATAATTCCATTTTCTATATGGATTTTACAACCAATATCATCCAATTGTCCAAGGGACAATAGGTTTTTTTTAAGCCCTTTACGTGTCGTGCCCCTTGGATAGTACGGATTGTACCATCATCCATCTTTAGCTTGATGGAACCACTACCAGCGATCTCTAAGGCATGATCATTACCCATGAACACAGATCTTTCAGAGACAGGTTCATAGGTGTAAAACCAATCTCGTCGAGGGTTCATATGCCAGGTTGCTCTTGAATCCATTATCCAAGCATCAGTGAGCTTCTTTCTTCCTTTAGAAACAATTGCTGCTTCGCTGTATAGAATTTCTCCGTTATCAAAGGTACTTGCAACACATCCCTGAAAAATTGATGTCTCAGGAACTTTCTCCGTACTTTTTTTTTTATGCCAACAATCTTTTACGACGTGTCCCTTTTTACCACAATTGTAGCATTTGACTTTTTTCTTGCTCCTTGACTTTGATCTACCATGATTGTGACTCCCACTCGAGCCACGATTTATTGATCTTCCTCTCGCCACCAATAGCGCCTCTGCTTGTTGCGAGCTTTCCAATACGTCTTCCTTGTTTTTGCGCCTAGTTTCCTCTTCTAGAATAGTAGCTGCAACATCGTTGAAGACTAGATAGTCGGAAAGAGTATTATTGCTGTAATTGATGATGAATTGATCATAGGATTCAGGTAAACTTTGGAGTAGAAGCGACGCACGTTTAGCTTTCGCTATTTTGTGGTCCAACGCTGTAAGTTGTGAAAATAGTGTATTGAGAATATTGATGTGATCTGTCATCAAAGCGGATTCACTCATTCGAAGAGTGTAGAGTCTCATCTTTAAGAAGACCTTGTTGTGAAGTGACTTGACCTCGTACAACCTCATCATCGCATCCCAAATTTCTTTTGCTGATTTATTCTCTACAACACTTGGTAACATTGAATCAACCAATGTTAGGTGCAAATTGGCGATAGCACTGCCATCAAGCTCTCTCCACTTGTCATCAGTCATCTCTTCTGGTTTGTCTCCAATTGCCGCTAGTTAATTATCCTTTCTCAAGGTTGCCTTCATCTTCAATCTTCATAGGGAGAAATTATTCCCGTCGAACTTTTTAATCTCAAATTTTGCTGCTATGGTGTTGACGACGATTTGTTTCTCAACTGAACCGACTCCTATTTTTTCACCGTGAATAGTACTGTATATTAACAATTCCGTATGAATGGAGCCGTATACGTGAATAGTGATGTATTAGTACCGTATACGTGAATAGTATCGTATATGTACCGTATACGTAAATAGTGACGTATGCGTGAACAGTGACGTATGTGTGAATAGTACATTGGATTATACAATACACATGTGAATAATATCCGTGAACAACAACCCCCAACCCAGATCTGATACCACTGTTAGGGAATCAGGGTCGAAACTGTATCACGCAGTTAAGGATTTGGATTAAGAAAAATGTGGAAATTGACACAAAAATATTTACGTGGTAAAACCCTCAATTAATTTGAGACAAACATCCACGGGCAAGAAAGAAAGATTTCACTATTGGCAAAGATTTTACAACTTCTCTCTATAAATAAAGAGAGAACAAATGCAACTCTCTCTTGAAATAAGAGAATACAGATCTCTCTATACAAAATAGGAGAAATTAAGAAATGACTACAACGGAGAACACTTCAGGAGAAACTTATGATTTTTTTTTCTTTAAGGTTTGGAATGATTTCTTCTGCAACATCTCTCTTATTTATAAGGGGAGAGTGCAGACTCTACTTTAATAAAGACGTGCATGGTGGAAGAAAAATCTTCCACCAATATATATAGTTTACCAACAATTATTGACAAAGTGAGTAAAGCCAAAAATGGCTTTACCCACTTTCAATAAAAGTGGTTCACCTACTCTTATTAACAATCATCATATCACATATTGTCAACACCCTCTGATCGATGTTGCCGCTACAGTCGGAGCTCCACTGTGCCGTCTCCATCGCCATTGCTATTGCAATTCCAATTTTGAGACTCCTGACGAAGGTTTAAGGGTGGAAGAGGGGTTGAAACTCAATTCGATTGAATTTCGTTTTTAGGTATGTCAGATTCAATTTTGTTCCTGTTATATGCAATGTGAAATAGTTGTTTTTGTTTTGTTCCCAATTTCCTGTTTCTTTGAATAGAAATAGAAATTACCCTGTTCTTAGAACAAATGTGAATTTCCTACTATTTTTTTCTCCTTGCTATATATAATGTGCAAATGTTGTTTCAATGCATTATTTTGTTCATATCCCTGTAATATGCAATCCTAAGCTATTGAGTCAAATGGAAATGGAAATAATGTTAGTTTGGCTAGATTATTAATGAGTCAATGACATAATGATTTAGGTTGTCTTCTGACTCCAGCCCAAAAAAAAAAAACTTTTATGTTTTATGTTCCCAAAAAAAAAAAGTTCATGTTTTCTGTTGAAAAAATTGTATATTTCCCCTAAAAAACTGTTTCTGTTTCTGTTCCCCCCCCCCCTCCCCCCAAAAAAGGAGTTCATAAAGGTACTATATACATTAAAAATAATGAGGGTAAAATCGGGCATCCTCCAGGTGTCAGCCACTTGGACCAGACCTTCCACGTCACCAGCTCCACATTACGACAACTTGGATCGGCCTGGTGTATAGACTGCCTGGACGAATTTCCCAGGTTGATCGATGGAAAATATTCCAGGATCTCCAGACCGACCTGTGCTCAGTTACTCGAGTCGATCTACCAATGTTCCAGGTCGGACCTATTTTCGCCATCCACAGTAAAGGGCCCAAGCCCAGGCCCATGGCTCTAATTAGTCGTGCCGCCCACGCGCATGACGACTTAGCGCTAATTCGAGCTTAAGGCCCTAATCTTGTCGAAGCTAATTGTATTTTCGCCTATAAATAAAAGGCTTCTCCAACACATTTGGGGATCAGAGAGCAATTCTAGAGAGAGAAACTCCACCATAGGTCGCTCAGACAGGTCGATATAACAATAACTTCCCGATCTATATTTCTACCCCAGGCTCTTACTCTAACGCCGGAAGGGACACGCCGGGAAAAACCTAGCTCGTCTTGTGTGCAGGTAACAGATTAGAGCTCGGCTCAGACAATGGCTAGGAGCATTAGGCCAGAAACACAAGACTCAGGCTCGGACGCAGGTCGGATAAAACCTACCTAGCCCGGTTGCGATACGCAAGAACGACGATCAATCAAGCACTATATCTCTTCTCCCAAATTCGAGGGTGTCCAGACCATACTACAGGTCGGCCAATTTTTGACACCAACAGTTTGGCGCCGTCTGTGGAAAACGCTACTAAAGCTTTTTCCAAGTCATCAGCTACCTGCTCTGCTAAGGTTTGATGAACATAAGGTCTGGTCACTCTCAACGATCAGAAAACATAAACAACCCAGTAAATAGATAGCCAGGGAAAGATATGTCACGAGCACCAAGGCCAAAAACCAGGACCACAGCCCGTAGAACGGTTAACAAAAAAGACGTAGAGATTGAAAGGTAAAATATCAATATTGAAGGATAATCCCATCAACAAAACCCAGGCTCGGAAGTCTACTCGGGACTAGTGTCCGGGGCCATCTATGCTTCCTGGCTTGATAACGTGGAATACTAGCTCGACAAGTTCCAAGAATACTTTGACATCCTCCTTTCCCGTCTGCCTCCGTCCCCGGTTGAAGGGGGATCGAACCTTCATATTGCAGGGGAGAGGGCCCATTCACAGGAGTCCGATGATCAAGCACTCATCTCTCATGAATAGGTGGCTCAAGTCTAGCCTCAAGCCTTTAATCGGCCACCGAGGAAAAGGGATCTCGACCCCCCATTTGCCTCGACATTCGCCAAGATTGTTCCGAGTACCGATCTCACCAAATTCAGGAGGTGGACTCCCACTCCTCGCCAGCAGCACGGAGGAGAGAGGCCAGGCCTGTCCCTAGCCAGGTCATCACCCTTGAAAGGGTGTCGACCACAATGGAATGATGCCTGGTGAAAATATAGGCCACCCTCAGTCGGATGCGCAACACTAGGAGAACCACTGGGCTGCACATTGGGATTAGGTCTCTTTTCGTTTCGGAGGTCACGGACGAACCAGTTTCGTACCAATTTTCCAATCACCCAGCGGCCCAGTATGATAGGACGATTGATCCACTGGATTATCTCTCTAGTTATGTCTCCCATATGGATGTACATGCTACCACCAACGCAATAAGGTATAAGTTCTTATCCCTCAGATTGATCGGTCCTGCTAGGACGTGGTTCAACGACTTCCCATCGGTATCGATCTCTACATTTTTTCAGCTCGAACAACAATTCGTGGAGAGGTTCAACTGATCATGGTATAGGCCAAAGACTGTCTCTCATCTCCTTGGCGTCAGACAGGAGGAGAAAGAGAATTTGGTCGATTATGTACACAGGTTTTGGATATAATTCCTCGCCTGTGAGGGGGTATCTGATGAGGTGGCGCTCAACGCCTCTATTGGAGGATTGAGCCATATGAGTCTCCTTTACAACCTGAATTCTAGGCTGGAAACCAGCTTGCATGAGGCCTTGGACGTCGGCGCCAATTTCTACAAAGCTATCTCATCGACAAGATCAAGAAAGAGAAGAAAGATCTCCTCAGAAAGAATGCTCGACCTAATGAGGGGACGAGCCGATCACAAGGAAGGTTGGGACCACTGCCCGGCGATAGGAGGTCGTTGTACTTCAAAGCGTTTGTTAACACGCTCGCGTATTGACTACTCACAAGTGCATGAGGTCTAGTTTTAATATAGTGGATCTTTTAAGATCGGATATCGTTCCTACATGGACGGTTTAAATAAATTGAGTATAGCAATTGGCATAGTCTTATATTATCCAGACGGTTAAAGAAGTGTTTAAAATTAAACTAATTAACACTAAGCTAAACTATAATTAGTGGGTTAATCCTAACTAAGTTGATTAACTCGGGATTGATTTCGTTCACTTAATACATGTTTGATTTTGTTTAGTTAACAATAATGGAGTTTTAGGTGTTTGACAATCTCGGTTCGTAAACTCCTCCGCCACCTCTCCCGAGTGTAAGACGGGGAAATACGCGATTTTGTGTCAACGAAAAGGTCCTCCTTAATGTCTTACAACTCTAGGTCGCGTGAGTCTTGCCCCAACGTCATTGATTGCACACTAACTAATGCCCTCCTGGGTCGTTAGATTGTAACGATGTGTTTACCCTGATCTGAATCTGGGGTTATCTTTCCCGAGTGTCAAACCCCGTATTCTCAAACCCAACCCTAATACCCTAACAAGCATATTGAAGTTTTCTTAAAATGATAAACACAATTGGATTTAAACACAAACAACCGTTAAGAAAACATATATTCCATCAAACTAGTATTTACACAACTACATTGATCCCTAGCTAATATTTATCTAATCTAACATAATCTTGGCCATTGGAACTACAGACTAAGAGGTATTCATCATCATTTACAATAAAACATTAAATTACAAAGAGAGAAAGATCAAATCTTAAAGTGGAGTGATCCACTATCGCCAAAGACTGATCCGACAATGTTTCTTCTTCTCTTGATGATGAATATCCTCTTTAAGAATGGCCAAGGATCAAGCTCCTAAGGTCAGGGATGTCCAAGCATCCAAGAGTTCTTAAGGGAAGTGTGAGCATGGGTATTTATAGGTGCAAGGCTTCAAAATATCTATAAATATCTATTTTGCTGTGCAGAGGTCACCGCCGCGGCGGTGGAATCACGGCCGTGGCGGTGGCTCTTGTGATCTTGAAATCTTGTTTCTTCATAATTTCTTCACTATTTTTACACCTTTTGTTTCGCTCGTTTGCATCCCTACACCTGATTTACATAAAAACTAACAAAAACACAATTAAATATAACTAAAACACTCGAAAACTACCAAATTTAGTTTAGAAGTAGATAGGTATTTTACATCTATCCAATATCCCCAAACTTGGAATTTTGCTAGTTCTCGAGCAAAACACCCTAACACTAAATTAAACTAACTACTCTAATTAACTAACAACTAATCTAAAAATGAAAAACTTTAACAAAGAAGAAGTATACACATGTGAGTTCCAAATTCAATCGAAGAGACCAAGTTGGTCCTCCCTTAACATCCCTCAATCTGATCAAGTTCGGGAAATAATACATACCAAGTGATGTTCTAGAATTTCAACACTCAATTTCAATAGAAACCATTCTAGATCCATTTGAGTGTGTGTGTGTGTGTGAGCTCAAATGTATAACTAACCAAACTCTGGATTGGATTATTCAGTAGCTAAGCTCATGATTTAAACCTTAAAGGATTTAGGAAAACCATACGCTTGACTGGGCTCGACTATCCACTAATATAGGTTAGGATATTCACAGAGATCAATAGGGCTTGGTTTGGCTTTGGAGAACGACCAAGGGTATCGTAGGAATAGACAACAGAAAATCGTTAAGATTAAAAGATACCCGAGGCACAAACGCTTGTCGCTATCTCTCTCTCTCTTGTAACCCCATATACATTTTAAAACACAACCTTGAACGAGAATTGAAGAACGCTGTATTCACTTGTCGAATAAAAACTATCTTCATATATTTTTTTTTTACATAGACATACAAGCATACCCCCAAACTTATTTGAATTTGTACGATTTTAGGGGTGTGCAAATATAACTAAAAGATTGACAAGTGAATATGCTAATACTGAACCAATAACAATTTGTCCGAAACCCCAATTACTCACTTCAAGTTAGCATTAGTTTATGCTACTTGATTTTACTCAATTTTTGACTTTTAGGTTTAGCGACAATAGTTTGGAAAAATGTAATTGGATAGAGTATTGAAATGAGTTCAGAATTGAAATGATTATCGGCTTCGACAGGGGAACGAGGGAATAAATTTTCAGGTTAGCTACAAAGCTTCAAGCGAAAAAAATGAAGGCCTAAATCCCACATCCGGAATTACCTCACCTATAATTTCGCCTCAAGTCTAGCCCAAATCAAGTTCTAAATTCCTCTTTTCCGTCATGAACTTATTACTGAATAATCAACATCAATTTATTCAAATAATTATACACTGAGTCCATGCGATCGTGCAAATTTAGGATCATAATAATTTTTACCTAATCGATATTCTAAGCACAAAAAACACAGATGATTAGCATTATCCTCGACTTCGATATACAATTAAGTGATAATTTTCATCATCGGGAAATGACCCTAGACGAATTCAACAACTCATCAAGCATATATAACTTCATACATAAACAAATCTACATTACTTTAAATACTAACATACATACTCTAAACTAAGAATTTAACATGCATAAACAAGAATTAAAATAAAACAACTAAAATTTAAAGTTTTACATACAAAAAATATTTCCATCTTTCACATCTTTCTTAATCAACACAAAACATGATGCACATTCCCCCCAAACTTAAAAAGATGCAGTGTCCTTATTGACTAAGCAGCGAACCCAATAACAGTTTATAGCAATGACAAGTAAAATTGGGTGCCGACACATACCCTAGGGGATAAGACTTAAAAGTTTCACCCCTTACCATTTGCTGGGAGGATAGTCATTGCCACCACTATCACGTCGGAATGGAAATTGTGGCGGTTGCAAAAGGTGTGGCGGCACATTTGGCATAGGCGGATAAGCACTCATTTCAATGCCGAAGCACTAGCCAAAGAGCCGTTGGATTTGACCTTGAGCACACACTAATCGCAACGTTTCAACAAAATATAAACAATGTAGCATGCAATTTTGTTTCACACAATTTAACAATCCATAGAAATTTAGTTTATCACCAAAAATCAAATCGAAATCCCGTAGTAACAAAGAAAATCGCGAAAATGGGGGTTTAAAAATTGATATTTGGTGGATAATTTGGGGTGGAAATCACAAATTTTGTAAATGAAAGGATAAATTTGAGGGTTGGAAACGGTTTGGGAGGATGAAAATAGAGAGATTTTGGAGTTTCAAAAGTGGTTGTGGCATTTTTGTATAACAGAATGGATTTAATCAAACAGTGGCCTCACTGCAGCGGTGGTGAGATCACCACGCGGTGTGAGCGCCTTTTTAAAGCCATAAATATTCTATCGTTTCATTACCGTGGTAGTGGGATCACCGCTGCGACGATGAAATGCCTTTTTTCAAAAACTTCGTAACTTGAAGTTTCACCGCCGCGGCGGTGAAGCTTTTGTGCTGAAAAAATGACATACTGTATTTTCACCACTGTGGCAGTGCGTCCACGGTTGCGACGATGAGCCTGCTGCTGAATTTTTATTTTTTCTTCAAGTTTTAACACAACGGCTCCACACCATGCATTTCCACTTTGCTTTTTCAACGATTTTAAGTGCGAAATACATCTCCGAATATTCTCACTCTTTAATTCTCTTCCAAACACGCCTCGAGATCATTCCGGCCTCCAAAAAATAAATAATAACAAAAATCGGGTAAAACTTGATACCCTCGGTTCGGATAAAAAAACGTGACTTGCTTAATTTAACGACCCTAATTGGACTTGGTGGAGCATTTTTCACTAAAACCCCTCATAGACAAAGAATTAGGGTTAGTATGCTCCGTTGGATCACGATTCATGGTATTGAAGTTGGTTTCTTCTCTCTCTCTCTCCTTATCATTTTCAACGTACACTCGATCTCGGGAATCAAGAGTCAAGATTTCCAAACTTCTTCTACGATGCATGCACTGCTTGATCACAACTGACGAAACAATTGAACAAAATAATTAAAAAGAAAATTAAAACAACAAAAAAAAATTGTCTGAATTAATATTTAACTACTTAGTCGCAATATCAATCTGTTTCAACACCGTCCTCGGCAACAGCGCCAAAAACTTGTACGACAAAGCGTTTGTTAACACGCTCACGTATTGACTACTCGCAAGTGCACGAGATCTAGTTTTAATATAGTAGATCTTTTAAGATTAGATATTGTTCCCACATGGACGGTTTGAATAAATTGAGTATCGCAATTGGCATAGTCTTATATTATCCAGATGGTTAAAGAAGTGTTTAAAATTAAACTAATTAACACTAAGCTAAACTACAATTAGTGGATTAATCATAACTAAGTTGATTAACTAGGGATTGATTTCGTTCACTTAATACATGTTTGATTTCGTTTAGTTAACAATAACAAAGTTTTAGGTATCCGATAATCTCTGTTCATAAACTTCTCCGCCACCTCTCCCGAGTGCAAGACGGGGGAATATGCAACTTCGTGTCAACGAAGAGGTCCCCCTAAATGTCTTAACGACTCTAGGCCACGCGAGTCTTGCCCCAACGTCATTGATTGCACACTAACTAATGCCCTCCCGGGTCGTTAGATCGTAACGATGTGTTTACCCTAATCCGAATTCGGGGTTACCTCTCTCGAGTGTCAAATCCTGTATTCTCAAACCCAACCCTAATACCCTAACAAGCATATTGAAGTTTTCATAAAATGATAAACACAATCAAATTTAAACACAAACAACAGTTAAGAAAACATATATTCCATCAAACTAGTATTTACACAACTACATCGATCCCTAGCTAATATTTATCTAATCTAACATGATGTTGGCCATTGGAACTACAAACCAAGAGGTATTAATCATCATTTACAATAAAACATTAAATTACAAAGAGAGAAATAAAGAGAGAAAGATCAAATCTTAAAGTGGAGTGATCCACTATCGGCAAAGACCGATCCGACAATGTTTCCTCTTCTTCGGATGATGAATATCCTCTTCAAGAATGGATAAGGATCAAGCTCCTAAGGTCAGGGATGTCTAAGCATCCAAGAGTTCTTAAAGGAAGGGGGAGAATAAGTATTTATAGGTGCAAGGCTTCAAAATATCTATAAATATCTATTTTGCTGTGCAGAGGTCACCGTTGCGGTGGTGGGATCATGGCCGCGGCGGTGGCTCTTGTGATCTTGAAATCTTATTTCTTCATAATTTCTTCACCATTTTCCCACCGTTTTTGCTCGTTTGCATCCCTACACCTGATTTACATAAAAACTAATAAAAACACAATTAAATATAATTGAAACACTCAAAAACTACCTAAATCAATTTAGAAGTAGATAGCTATTTTATACCTATCAGTAGCCTCCAGGCCCCCGACAGCTTATTTACACTCCCCTAACCACCTCCGTTGCCACCATCTTCGTTAAGAACGCCAAAAAAAGGATTTTCTCGTCTACACCTCCCTTGAGGGGGAAACCTCTAGGCAGGTCGACCGATAAGTACTGCAATTTCCACATGAGCAACGACCATGCTACCGATAAGTGCTTCCAATTGAAGGAGAAAATTAAGGCCCTCATTCGAAGAGGCTACCTTGGTAATTATGTCCACCGACCGGACGAGGATCGGTCTGGCACAAATGATCGCTGTGACGGGTACTGTGAACAACGCAAAAAATGGAGTGATAACCGGGCTCACTACCATCGCGAATACGCTGGTGGCGACTTCGACCTAAGGGTTGATGACTAGATTAACGTTATCCACGGAGGCTTGGGTTTCGGCGGAGAAGCGTTTTCTTCCCAGAAGAGGTACGAAGGCAAGGGCAAAAGAAAGGCAGAACAAGGTGTCTATATGGTCAACACAATAGATGCTACCTCGCATAATGTGATATCCTTCAGTGAAGCCAACTTGAAAGGGGTGTACATTCCGCATGATGACGCCCTGCTCATTTTAGCCCTGATCAATCATTTTAAGATAACGAGGATACTCGTCGACGGAGGCAGCTCAGCAGATATTATCTTTAAGGGGCCCTTCGATAAAATGGGCATGGACTCTAGCTCCGTGTAGCCCGTAAAGTCCCCCTTCGTCGATTTTGGGGGGACGTGGTCAGTTCGGTTGGCTAGGTCTTGCTGCCCGTTACCGTCAGTTCCAGCCCCGGTATTTCCACCGTCTGGTCTAAATTCCTTATAGTTGATAGGCCATTGCCCTGTAATGTGATAATAGGTCGACCCACCGTGGCCGCCCTGAAGGCCGTGTATTCCCCATATCACCAGAAAATGAAATTTTCCATGGATTCAGGGGTTGGAGAAGTACAAGGGAACCAAGAGACTGCCCAGTCCTGTGCAAGAAGGGCCTTAGAGAGGAAATAACAATTAAATATGGGGCTCGAGATGAGTACCCCATGTCCAACTCACGGAGAGCTCGTGGTCCTAACTGGCGTGGTTGAGCCCCTCCTAATCGACGATCTGTATGACGAAGAGCCCATCTCCCGGCCTCATGAGAACCTGGTCGACGTCCCTATTTACCTCACTATAATGAAAAGAAGGTGAGGATTGGGGCTCGCTCAGCCCGGAAGAACGATTCGGCCTCACCGAGCTGCTGATAAGGAACTACGATGTTTTTGCCTGGTCACACAGCGAACTTCCCGGGATTAATCCCAGTATCGCCATGCACTGGTTGTACACCGATGTGCATCATCCTCCTATTTTCCAAAAAAATAAAGAAGTTTCATCCAGACTGATAGAAGATAATTGAAGAGGAAATGGATAAGCTCGTCAGGTTAGACGTTGTGAAAGAGGTCAAGTTCCCGGATTGACTCATGAATGTTGTGTTGGCCCCGAAGGCCAGCAACAAATGGTGACTTTGCATCAACTTCAAAGACCTAAACAAGGCTTGCCCGAAAGATTTCTTTTCCCTCCCGAGTATTGATATCGTAATCGACACCACGGCGAGGCACGAGCGGCTCAGCTTCTTCTATGCTTACGCCAGTTATAACTAAATTCCCATGTATCCCCCAGATAAGAGAAAGACCTCATTTATCATTGATATAGGCACCTACTGCTACAGGGTTATGCTATTTGGCCTCCGTAACGCAAGGGCGACCTATCAGAGGCTTGTCAACAAAATATTCAAGGAAGAAATCAGGAACACGATGGAGGTGTACATCAACAATATGCTGGTGAAAAGTAGTCGGGTTGAAGATTACCTCGGCTATCTCCAGGCGTGCTTTGATAAGCTCCGAGCTCATCGCATGAAGTTGAACCTGAGCAAGTACATTTTTGGTGTGTCCGCTGGCAAATTCTTGGGCTTTATGGTCTCCTAGTGCAGCATTGACGCCAATTCTGACCAGGTCAGCGCGGTGCTCGGTATGAATTTTCCTTAAAACAAGAAGGAGGTCTAGATGCTGATAGGCCGTTTGGCCACCCTGAACCAGTTCATCGCCATGTTGTCTGAAAAATGCCTCCTCTTTTTCAAAATTCTTTAGGGGAACAGGGCATTCGAGTTGACCGAGGAGTGTGACCATGCATTTGAAGAACTGAAAAAATACCTCTCGTCGGCTCCCCTACTAACCACGCCTCAGAAAGGTGAAGACCTGCTCCTTTACATCGCGACCTCTTTTACGATTGTTAGCGCTGCCCTCATTAGAGATGATACCAGCGTACAAAGCCTGGTCTATTGCTCAAGCCGTGTCCTAATTGATGTCGAGATGAGGTACACGAAGTTAAAAAAATTAGCCTATACCCTGTTAATCGCCTCGAGAAAGCTACAATAGTATTTCTAGGCTCATAACATTGTAGTATTGACCGACCAACCATTAAGAAAAATTGTCCTCTTCCCTCACGTCTCAGGGAGGTTAATGAAGTATAGCTTAGAATTGGGCCAATTTCATATCGAATATTGCCCTAGGATGGAAATCAAGGGGCAGGTCCTGGTTGACTTCATAGCCAAGCTGACCTTTCCTGGGGAGGAGACTATCTCCAGTCAAGGTAACGCTGAGCAGACCGTTGAAAATCTGAAACGAGCTGGAAGCTCGGACGAAATAACTAAATTATATAACGAACTAGGCCCCAGTTCGTGGCAGCTCTTCACTAATAGATCCTCCAACCAGAACGGCTCGGGTGCTGGGATGGTCCTCGTCACCCCAGATAGAGAGAAATTCGAGTATACCATCAGGCTTGAATTTTGAGCTACAAATAACGAGGTCGAGTACGAAGCATTGTTGGCCAGGCTACAGTTAGCCTAGGAATTTAACATAACAAGCCTCCTGGTAATGTGTGATTCCCAGTTCGTTGTCAACCAGGTTAACGGTGATTACCTAGTGAAGGACTCAAGTATGGTGACCTACTTAGAGAGGGTAAAAAACCTGACTAAATCTTCGAGAAAGTGAAAGTCATGCAAATACCCTGAGAAAAAAATGAGCATGTTGACGCGTTGGCTAACCTGGCCTCGATGGTAGAATACATGCTCAAGAGGACGACCCTTGTTGAATTTCTTGTTGAGCTGAGCACGGCCTCCTTGGACAAGACCGGGATGATATGCGCCCTGGATTTTGAGTCGACCTAGATGGACCCTATCATAAGCTATCTCACTGATAGGATAATTCCAAGTGATCAGCCTTACTCTCGAAGAGTATGGTACCAAGCAGCGCGGTATGCCCTCATTGATGGTGTTCTTTACCAAAAATCCTTTTCCGGTCCGTACTCCTGATGCCTCCGACCTGAAGAAGCCAACTACGTTATGAGAGAGGTCCACGAGGAGATTTGCAAAAATCACTCGGGGGGCAGGTCCTTAGCTCGAAAGCTACTCCTGAATAGGTATTACTGGCCAAAAATACTCGAGGACGTGGGAGAATTCATGAAGAAGTGTGACAAGTGCCAGTGATTTGCCGTACACCATCACGCTCAGCCAATCGAGTTGGTTTCAATGTCCAGTCCATGGCCATTCGCCCAGTGGAGAATCGATCTCCTTGGCCCATTTTCCCAGGGGATTTGCTAGATAAAATTCATAGTCGTCGCCATCGACTACTTTACTAAATGGGTTGAGGCCAAGCCACTCGCCAAAATCACCAACCAACGGATTCGAGATTTTGTCTGGAAGTACATGGTTTACCGATTTGGCATCCCGAAGGCTATCATCTTCGATAATGGAAAATAGTTCGAAAATGACCTATTTACCGAGCTGGGGATCAGAACACATTTCTCATCCCCCGGTCATTCATAGGCTAACGGCTAGGTTGAAGTCACCAACTGAACTATTTTACAAAACCTGAAGACCAGGCTGGACAAATCTAAGGGGTTATGGGTGGAAGACCTGTATCTTGTGCTGTGGGCATACCATACAACAACCCGAACTTCGACTGGTGAGATACCGTTCACAATGACGTTCGGCTCAGAGGCGGTTATCTCGGTTGAGATTGGTTTACCCTCTCCTTGTATGGCCAGATCGTTCGACTGAGTTGAAAATGAGACGGGCCTGACTTTCAGCCTCGACCTACTCGAAGAGAGGAGAAAAATGGCTTAGATCCACCAGGACACCTATCAATAGAGAACGATCGACTACTACAATGGAAGAGTTCGGACCCGATCTTTTGACGTCGGTGACCTCGTTCTGAGAAAAGTCACACTGGCTACAAAGGAATAAAACGCCGAGAAGTTAGCACCGAACTAGGAAGGGCCCTACCATGAGACTCGCGTTGCCAGGCCTGGAACCTATAATCTGGAAACCGAAGGGGGTGTACTGGTAGTGAGTAGATACGTTACTACTTTCACTACAAGTGTACTGGTTAAGTTTTAGTAAAGTGGGAAGAGTAAGGGTTGTTGTATCCACATGGATTAATTGAGATTATCACCGAGTACCGTGATTATCATAACCTAACTTTATCTAGGCGATAAAAAATGATTTATAATTAATTCATACTAGTACTACGTTAATTAATTTAATTATACTAATATAGTGGTATGCTGTTTATGAGAAATTATTGCCTAGGGATTAACTTCGTTCATATAAATGTGTTCATTTCAATCTAGTTTACATTAACGGCGTTCATCCTGTCTAACAATCTCTGTATTGAAATCTCATTCACTACCTCTCCCGAGTATAAAGTGAATGAATATGTGACTTCACGACAACGAAGAACTCCCCCTTAACGTCTGTACGACACTTGGTCACATGAGTCTTGCCCTAACGTCACGGATTGCACATATTCTAACTCCGTCTTGGGTTATTATTTGTCGAGTTGTGTTTAAACCCTAATTCAAATCTGGGGTTACCTCTCCTGAGTGTCAAATCCCATATTCTCAGTATATCTAAACAAACATATAAATATGGAATCATGACAAACACAATCGGATAAACACGAACAACCATTAACAAAATATAGATTTTATATAAACGGCGTTTACATGAAGTCAATCAAGCCCTAGACAATATATGTTTAGTTACACATGGCCGTAGCCCTAAATACAATTAGAAATGAGCTAAACATATTTAAACATACAACCAATCTAAGAGAGAAAGAGAGAAATGAGGAGACTAGCCATTATCCAAAGATTCACTGCTAAAACCACTCTGAGAACGCTTCCTCCTTCTTTGTAACGTGATCTTCTATTGGTCGAATGACCTTGGAGCTTTCAAGACTCCTGAAAACTTCAACCTTTTGTTTGGGGAGAATAGGGACCATATTTATAGGAATCAAAATATCTCAAAATATCCTAAAATATCTCAAAATATTTGTTCTATCGGTAGTCTGACCTCCGCGGCGGTAGAAATGCAAAGAGTTTAGCAACTCTCTGATGTTTGACTGTTGCGGCGATGATGTCACCACTGTGGCAGTGACATTCTTTGGTATTTTGGCTGTAAGTTTTTCATCCGAATTTCGATTGAGATGATTCAAAACCTATGGAAATATACGACAAAGATATACAACTTCCATGTTTTGAGGTTTTCTAAAAGTGAGTCTCATAATTATCCAAAATGACCTTGAAGTTACTGCATCTGTATCGACTTTGCCTATTTTCACCCATTTATTCAAAAACCTAAAAAATACTACAAAAACACATTAAACTAACAAAAATTCTTGAAAAGACACAAATATTTGAATCTAAAAGTACTTGATTTGTTGGTAAATAAACCACTCATCAAATACCCCCAAACTCAAACATTTGCTTGTCCTTAAGCAAAAATACTTACACCAAAATGAAAAACACAACTAAATTAAATAACACAAACTACCTAAATATAAACAACCTAAACATAACGATATGCGAGTGTTGGATTCTTCTATCGACCAAAATATTTTTTCCCTCAAGAACCCCCAATCATATCTAGTTTAGGTGATAAAATGCACCATGTGATGTTCTAGAATTTCAATGTTCAATAATGGTAAACACCATTCTAGATCCTTTCAACGTGTGTGTGCGAAACTCAATAATATAACTATCCAACCATAAGATTGGATTATCCACTAACGAAACTCACGACTTAACCATAAAGTATTAGAATATCCATACATCTGACTGGGTTCCACTCTCTACAAATGTAGGCTTGGAAGTTCAAAAAGATCAATAGGACTTGGTTCGGTTTTGGAACATTTGGCCAAGGGTATATCGGGAATATAAAATGGGTCAACGTTGTTAACTTAACGTTACCCAAGGCTCAATGCTTGGCATACTCACACTCGAACCCCCATAGATTAATTGTAAACAACCCTAAACAATAATTTAAGAACGACGTACTCACTTGTCAAAAGAAATAGAAATTTACCAATATTGACATATGGTTTTTTTTTTCAACGAACCATACCTCCAAACTTATTCGATTACAATTTCACGGGTGTGGTTAAAACAAAAAAAAAGGACAAGTAAGTACTCGAATAGCGAACCAATTAAAAGTTCGCCATAAACCCAATTGCTTACTTCAAGTAGCATATACGAATGCTAACTTGATTCACTCAAATTGTGCCTTCAGTTTAGCGATTTGGGTTTGGAAAAAGTTTTATCGGTCATGGTATGTGTTATGTGTTCAGAATTGAAACGGTTAATAGTCTTCAACAGGGTAACGAGGGATAAACATATAGCAAGGTAGGCTTCAAAGGCTCAAGCGAATAAAATGAATGCCTAAATCGCGTCTCCTGAACTACCTCGCCTAGGATTTCACCTCAAGTTTTCCCTCAATAAGGTTATAGAATCCTTTTGTCATGAGTTTAGCTAATCGATAATCGACCTCTAATCAATTGAATAACTATATATTGAGTCTACGTGCTCATGCAAATTAGGATCTACAATAACTTTCACCAAAACGACATGTCAAGCACACATAACACACATGAATGGGTATTACCCTTGACCTTGAAAACAACCAGAGGATAATATCATCATCGGGTAATGGCCCAGACAAATTCAAAACTCAGTATGGAACAACATAAACACATTCTACACTAAACAAACATGCACACAATAAATTGAACAACACAACTAAACATACTAACATACTATGCATCACCTCCAAACTTAAAACGGACAGTGTCCTCAACAACCCATCAGCAATCCCAATGAAAGCATAAAGCATTATAATGAAGACGGGGTTTAGAACACGTACGTGGGAGGTGAGAGAATCTCGCCTCCGAATCAAGTTGGCGGTGATGGATTTAACTTATTTTTGGACTTAGGTTGCCTCCTAAGAAGCGCGTGGTTTATTATTCTTGGCCAACATGGAGAATTACTCGTCATAAAGAGGCTTCCGCTCGTAGTACGTGTCATACAACACTACATACTGGTCTTGATTCAGTATGCCCTTAAGACTGGCCAGATTTGGCATTAAATGACCTGTGCTTTCAACAAGATTAGTTGCCGGCTCATGTGTTTGGTGAGCATGAAAGAACGTTGCTAATGGCGGCAAAGAACAAGTGAGCCACATCGGATCCTCGTAGATGTGATCGTCTAGGATCGATAGTGTTATCACAATTTGGATCTCCAATGGTGACGAATCACAATCGTCGATTCATGCTTGGGTTCCCGTCTCATTCGATTCAGCATTATTGAACTTTCCCAAGCTCCTTCCGCTTGTTTCCAGTTCCTCACGGTGGCTTTCACATGATATGGCTTGTGTATCTCACAGTGCAACCGCATTTGACTCGGCCTCAATAAAACAGATTAGCTGACCGATTTGCATCTGAAGAGACGTTACGGTCGCATTAATTTCGGTACAGACCGTCTCGATATTGTCAAGACGATCCTCGTGCTTATTGATCATGTCTTTCGTTTCCCTCCAAAACTCTTGAGTCTCTCACATAAATTCAACTAACATTTTTGCTAGAGGGGACGACTCCACATCTTGAACCGGAGTGTCAATCTATGGCACCGTGGTGGTAAAACTATCCCCCAAACTTTGGTAGCTTGTTGAATAATTCCAATAGTGATAATCATAACCGATCATGTCTTCCAACAACCAATAGGCTTCGTCTGCCTTTAATTGGTCGAAAGAGGTGGTACCATTTTCTCTTTCAACCCAATTTCTGGTTGCGGGTAATAACCCATTGAGAAAATCCAGAAGTTGACACTCCCTCGGGAAACCATGATTCGGAAACCGGAACAATAATTCCTTTTAACGATCCCAAACACAATAAAATGGATCGAAATCCCGTTGAAAGAAATGCATCAATACTTGTTATTCTAACATCGTCAAGTACGCTACATGAGAAACAAAAACAAAATTACAAACAAAAAATTATAAACAAAAGACATGCCTAAATTAAAATCAAGTTATTTACTCATAATATCAACAATAATCTAAAACACAATCCTCGGCAACGGCGCCAAAAACTTGGTAGCGCGTAGATACGTCGCTACTTTTACTGCAAGTGTACGGGTTAAGTTTTAGAAAAGTGAGAAGAGTAAGGGTTGTCGTATCCACAGGGATTGGTTGAGATTATCGTCGAATACCGCGATTATCATAACCTAACTTTATCTAGGCGATAAAAAATGGTTTATAATTAATTCATACTAATACTAAGTTAATTAATCTAATTATACTATATAGTGGTATGAAGTTTATGGGAAATTATTGCTTAGGGATTAACTTTATTCACTTAAACGTGTTTGTTTCAATCTAGTTTAAATTAATGACATTTATCCTATTCGACAATCTCTGTATCGAAATCTCATTCACTACCGCTCCTGAGTGTAAAGTGAATGAATATGTGACTTCGCGTCAACGAAGAAGTCTCCCTCCACGTCTATACGACACTTGGTCACATGAGTCTTGCCCCAATGTCATGGATTTCCCACTTTCTAACTCCCTCTCGGGTTTTTAGATCGTTGCGTTGTGTTTAAACCTTAGTCCAAATCTGGGGTTACCTCTTCTGAGTGTCAAACCCCGTATTCTCAGTATATCTAAACAAGCATATAAACATGGAATCACGAAAAACACAATCGAATAAACACGAACAACCATTAATGAAACATAGATTTTATATAAACGACGTTTCCATGAAGTCAATCAAGCCCTAGGCAGTATATGTTTAGCTACACATGGCCGTAACCCTAAATACTATTAGAAACGAGCTAAACATATTTAAACATACAACCAATCTAAAAGAGAAAGAGTGAAAAGAGGAGACCAGCCATTATCCGAAGATTCGCCGCTAAAACTGCTTCAAGAATGCTTTCTCCTTCTTTGCAACGTGATCTTCTATTGGTCGAATGGCCTTGGAGCTCTCAAGACTCTAAAAAACGTCAACCTCTTGTTTGGGGAGAATAGGGAAGATATTTATAGGAATCAAAATATCTCAAAATATTCTAAAATATCTCAAAATATCTGTTTTGTTGATAGTCTGACCGCCGCGGCGGTGGTGTCACCGTTGTGGCGGTGACACCCTTTGATATTTTGGTTGTAACTTTCTAATCCAAACTCCGATTTAGATGATTCAAAAACCTATGGAAATATAAGACAAATATATACAACTTACATGTTTTGAGTTTTTCCAAAATCGAGTCTCATAATTGTCCAAAACGGGCTTGACGTTACTGCATCTGTACCGACTTTGCCTATTTTTACCCATTTATTCAAAAACCTATAAAACAATACAAAAACACATTAAACTAACAAAAGTGCTTGAAAACACACAAATATTTGAATCTAAAAGTACTTTATTTGTCGGTAAATAAACCACTCATCACGTATTGCTCAGACACCCTTGGAATACTAAACACTTAAAACGCTACTATCTGAGAGAGGAATGGAATCCCTATACTTGCCAAAGATTTTTTTTATTTTGATCTTAGAAAATTTTAATGGAAAATTCGAAGTCAATGAAAAGGGGCTTTTGGGTTCAATGAATTTCCTGTTTCCAACATTGGCTAAGCAATACCATACCAGGTCGGACCCTTAAGAAGATCGGCAAGCCCGGTAAAACCGAGCTCACCAGATCATCTGGGGGGAAAAACGATTGACCAAAATTGATTCAAATCCTACAAGTGAGGGCGAGTAGCCCTTTGTGTACCAAGAGGTCGGGGTGAGCTGTCCTTAGCCCTTCTCCCTACAAAGGTGGAGATGAGTAGTCCGACGCGCCATAGGACTGGGCGAGCCTTGCTCTAGCTATTCTTATGGGCAAAGGTATCCCTCTTACCATAGCTATGATCTAGGGATAAAGCAGTGTAATCGCAGGATGGACCTTTCAAGAAGACCAGAAAACTCGGATGGACCGAGCTTACCGAATTGTTTGGGGGGTGAAACGACCGACCAAAGTACATGAATACCAGACCGTAGTATGTCTCATTGAAATTACTTGCATCATAGTAGATTCCAAGTCGTAGCAAAATTAATAGACGACCGTTACAGCTCGTCATTACAAGCTTTCACGGTCGTCTGGGGGGTAAGGTAGGAAGAGCCGACCGAGCTAAACAAAAAGAAAAAAAAAATATGGAGGGGGTGAAACTGATGGAATGGGTCCAGACCGGGTTATTTGCCACCGGCCGCCTTTTCTCCAGCCTGGTCACTAGATCGCCCACTCGCCACTCTCCGATCCCTGGATAACCTTGGTCCAGCATCTTGGTTTGCCGATTAAGTGCTCAGCCCTACTGTTCTTGCGTCTTGCTGGGCTTGTGCTTCTATGAGGTCTTGGTTGGAGAGCTCAAGCTCGATTTTTTCATGATCTACATTCGGGAACTGGCGTCGTACCGAGTTGAATGCCCTCTTAAAGTAGAGTTAGATCATGCTCACTGCTATTCGGTCTCGGAGCCCGGTGAACTCTTCACTTTTCTTGAAATCCTCGATTGTTTGGTCCTAGAGCCTGGTGAACTCTTCACTCTACTTGAAGCTCTCGACCGCTTTAGCCCGTGCCCTCTCCAGTTCAGCTGCCTGATTCCGTTTCAGTTCCTCGAGCTGGGCAGTAGTAATGTGCTCGGATCACCTGAGGTCTTCCACTTTCTTGGCCACATCTTGCTCTTGGCCCAGGCCCACTCTACATCTTTCTGATATTGTCTTAGAAGGTCGAAGACTTCATCCCTTTGCCTTGTCAGCTCCTCGAGAGCCTGGTTGGCTTGGTGTAAGTGGATCCCGATCTCCAGCGTAGAGATAAGGCTTTGTGAGGTCAGTAAAAAAAAAATAGATAAAATAATATTATTAGCCCAGTCCGAAGACAAAAATCTAAGAGGTCATCTGAGGTAAGCACTTAGTGACAATTGGTACCAATACATGTCGGCGCAAAGCTGACCATCAGACTTCTTGGCGAACCTGGCCTTGTCCGCTGGAAAGGGTGATTTGCTGGACAAAACTCGGGATAACAGCTAAAGTCTGGGTTATGGCCTTGTTGACTTCAAGGCTGGTCGAGGCGACAAACAGCCCCGCCATTTTCGGTTCCTCTTCTCCTATCGGACTGGGGCATTGGACACCCCCACCTTTCTCTTATTGGCTTCGGGGGTGGGGTTCTAGGTAGTTACCTTTATATGCATCGACCTGGCTATTGTTGGGGTCACCGACCTTCTCGGAGTTGGAGCCAGCCTGGCCTGTCCTTCTTGGGTGGGTTGACTTGACCCCTCGCCCTTTTTCATTCCCTTTTCTGCCATCCTGGCTAAACCAGGCAAGTCTATTGCTAAAAAAGAAAAAAAAAAAAGAAAGAAAAAAGACGTCAGTCAATGAAGAAAAATTCCTAAGTACAACTAACAAGACGAGTAGGACTAGAAGCATTTACCATTTCGAGAGCTCTTCTTTAAGGTTGGCACAGGTAGGGATGGATCACTCCAAAAGTACAGATCGTAGAGGCACGACGTGAGCAGTGAACTAACGTGAACGAACGGGGTCCGAAGTATTAACTCTCTCTTCTTGAGGATCTCCGGGCTAGCCTTGTGCTTTTTTGTCACTGAAAAAAGACAATCGAACTAAAAAAAATGACTGGGGTAAAGGAAAAAGCAAGCTCTGAGCTGAGATGCTTACCCATGGTCCTCCAGTGTCTTTGGACCGGGAACTCAAATTCAGGCACTTCATCGGCTTCCCATCCAGTGCCGCCCAGAAAGAAGAAGTCTGGATTCCAATCCTTGATGGAGTCGGGGTAACCCTCGATGAATTTTTACCGAGCCGAGAGGTAGCACCAACCCTTCCCCCCGGGTAGAGCCTTTACTAAGAATAGAGCATAGAATAGCTCGAGAAACGGGGTGATCCTCTCTGCTAGGCAGATCACGTGGAAAGACATGACCATGCGTATGCTATTGAGGGATAACTGTGATGGACATAGACCCAGGTCGCAACAGACCTCTCTCACCCAAGGATAGATGGGGAATTTTATCCCGGCCTGCATCTGTTGGTCGTATATCGCGATAAATCCTTCAGGTGGGGAACAAGCCCAGTCGTTCTCCCGAGGAACGCGCGTCTTTCCCGCGTCCGGAATCACATATCTGGAGCCCAGTTACCTGACGTCTTTATCGGCCACGTCGGATTTCACCATCCAGACCTAAGCTTCAGGGGGGAACTTCGCAGACCGGTCGATCAGAAGTTAAACTCGTTCGGGGGGGGGGGGGTGATCAGACTTCGATGGTTGAGTGGCCTCCCCCTCTAAGAGTATGGACTCTGTGCTAAACTCTATGGCTGGAGCCGTGCCGAGCTCAACCACGAGGCCTCCTGTAGAGCCCGTTTTGCTCCTCCTTCTCCTTAAAGACCCGTGGGAAATACCGAGAAAAGGGGAGTGCCCCCGCTCCGGTCTTCCCAGGGGACTCCTCGAAAGAAGACATCCACTGGACAATGAGCTCTTGCTCACCCATTGGCCTAGTAGTCGAGGGAACGCCTATCTCATCGGTTTCCATCACAGATAAGCTGAGCTTGATCTCGACGGCCTAGGAGTAAGCCGCATCCACATCGGATTCAGATGGGCAACTCCCTGACGAGCTGGACTTAGAAACAGAAGACATGAAGAAAAAGAGAAGACATGAAGACATGAAGAAACAACCATTGCTCTGGTGAAGCAATCTGAGAAATGAAGTGGGTATTTATAGAGGCACTGAGTAGCTAAACCGTCACATTGATCGGGCGGTTCACAGAACTTCGATTTACGCGCCTTCAGCCACGTGTCGCGTATCCGGTCAGTGTGACCGTCAAGCTTCCTGAGGAAGCCAAGAGGCGCGTCTGGTTAAATTTCACCAATCAAGCCAACCTGAGCCCCTGGGCTATGTCGTCTCGGTCCCCTCATCCCCACTCTCCACTAGGTCGGCTGACCGTTCTCGGTGGTTCAACGGCAGAACCCTAAGTATCTCATGTCTTATTTTCCTGCTAAGGCTTGGGGGGCAACTGATGAGGGTAAAATCGGGCCACTTCCATGTGTCAACCACTTGGACCAGACCTGCTACGTTACTAGCTCCACGTCATGATGAACTAGATCAGCCCGGTGTATAGACAGCTCGGACGAATTTTCCAGGTCTGTTGATGGGAAGCATTCTAGGATCTCCAGCAGTAGCAACCCCTCCGAATGATCGTCGCGTGATCTCAGGTTAGAGTGCCCAGACCGACCAGTGCCCAGTTGCCTGAGCTGATCTGCCAATATTCTAGGTCGGCCCGTATCTCCGGTATCCACAATAAAGGGCCTAAGGCCCAGGCCCAGGCCCAGGCCCATGACTCTAATCAACTGTGCCGCCTACATGCCTGACGACTTAGCGCTAATCCGAGCTTAAGGATCTAATCTTGCTGAAGCTAATCACATTTCTGCCCATAAATAGAAGGCTTCTCCAACACATTTGAGGGATTAAAGAGCAATTCTGGAGAGAGAAACTCCACCATAGATCGCCCAGACAGGTCGAGGTAACAGTAACTTCTTGATATATATTTCTAACTTGGGATCTTACTCTCACATCGGAGGGGACACGCTGGGAAAAACCCGGCCCGTCTTGTGTGTAGGTAACAGATTGGAGCTTGGCCCGAACAACAGCTATGAGCATCAGGCCAAGAACACAAGACTTGGACTGGGACGCAGGTCAGATAAAACCTACCCAGCCAGCTACGATACATAAGAACGATAATCAATTAAGAACCGTATCCTTTCTCCCCCGATCCGAGGGTGTCCAGACCATATTGCTGGTCAGTAAATTTCTGACACCAACAAAAAAGAACTGATTAATTTTGTTAGTATAATTGATTAACATGCATTGATTATTTAAATCAACCTCAACTCTAATTTAATTTTAGAACTAATAACCAATTTGCATACCAAAAAAAATGTTTATGTTTTCTGTGAAAAAAATGTCTGTTTTTCAGTTCTCAAAAAACTGTTTCTGTTTGCAAACTATTACACCTCAAGTAATAGTTTTTAATCTTAATGTATTTAATAGATTTTATATTGTAGTTTACTTTGATAATTCAGATTATTGTGATGTTTCCTTATTGGCCGACTCATGTTCGTGTATTGTCAAACATTTATTAATATGGTCAAGAGAATTTATGGAAGACGGATTTAGTATTTATTTACTTAAAAAAAACATTAGCGATATCAATGTAATTAATTTCATTTAATTTTTTTATAAACTTTAGTGCTGATGTGATAATTAAATTAATTTTAGTATTATATATTAAAAAAAAAAATTGTGTGCAATTTTTTTAATGCAATTCAAGAATGATAGTCATTTAAGAGTCATATTATAAATAAAAAGTCAGTTAATTATGTGTATTAATGTTAATTATGTTTGCGTTAAATTTATAATACGAAATTAAAATTAGGCACCAACGAGTAACATTAACGAGTTTTGTTAAAAAAAACAATCAGTATAAGAGGACATATTTTAATGTTTTTTAAAAAAAATTTTAAGATAAAAAAGTGAATGAATTAACATTTTCTCTCTCTGCCTCTTTCTTTATATATTTTTTCACAACGATCAAAACAAAAGATAATAAATAAATAAAAGTTAGTTTTGTCCAATTTTGTGTAAAATTTATATAGAAAGTTATATTTCACATATTTTTTTGTTTCTTGAATTGAAAAAAAAATTACTTTTACAATCTACTAAAAATAATTTGTTAAGAACCAAAAATTAAATTCTTTATAAGTATAATAAAAAGTTTTAAAAAACAAAAACAAAATAAATTTATGCATGATAAAAAATAATTTTATAATTTTAAAATAAAATTAGGTATTTATTTTGAATAAATACTTAAGTTTTACCTACTACCAGGAATTATATTGTATTGGTAATTAATCAATGAAAACAGAAGAAGAGCCTTGGCGCAACGGTAAAGGTTGTCATCATGTGACCTGGAGGTACGGGTTCGAGTTGTGGAAATAGTCTCTTGCGAAAAGTAAGATAAGTTGCGTACAATATACCTAAGTTGTTCGACCCTTCTCCGAACCCCGTGCATAGCGGGAGCTTTGTAGTGGATAGTAGCAGAGTTATGTTGAAATTAAAAAAAAAAAAAGAAGAGTTTTTTTCTTATTGGGCTGAAATTTATGGATTCATTTTAATTTATTATTAGTTTTTTGCCCGCACGTATGCGCAGGCTATATATATATTTTAGTTTAGTGTTTTTTTTTTTTTGCTTAATTAATTTGTTTTTATATTAGTTATTAAGTTGTGTGTTTTAGCACAATGATTGATTTCTTAAAATAGCATGTGTATACATCTAATTGAAAGAGGTAAGTATATCATTTTTCTTACCCAAAAAAATTCAAAAGTTGAGTATGAGTTTGAGGAATAGAAAATTTTGCATAATGATAAATATTATTTTTTTTTGTTGTACATGAGTGAAGTAGGTAGTAAAGTAATTCACAATTATTTGTTAAGGGAACTCGAGTTACAATTATATAACCATTTATACATCCACAAAGAAAAATGTTTGCTATTGATTTGATAGAAATAAAGAGATGAGATGTTAATTCCAAGGTTTAAAACCTAGTGAATATATCTTAGCCTCCTTTGTGAAATATTTAGAATTCAACCTCATCCCCTGAAAAAAAAAAAATAAAAAAAAATGGTGTCAATGAGAAGCTGAAGCACAAAATTTCAAATTGTTCTTGTGCTATAGGAATGAAAATGGTGAGGATCTTGAATATCGGTAGTGGGGTTATAGTGGATGAAATGATTTGTGTTAAAATATTGATATTCGGGAGTGTTGGGTTGGCTTTTTATTCCTTATTTTTCTTAAAAAGTCTTTAATTCTATTTTTAATCATGTAATTATCATGTCATATATATAGTATTCATACATTTGTTGTTTAGTAGTGTGTTGGAAAAATATGTTTTAATGAGATAAAGGTTGTCATTATTTGGGAGGTTTTATGTTGACCCACTGACTCAATATAAGTTTTTTTTTTTTTTTGATACAAAGATTAATTATTGTGAAAATGCTTTTACATCATTTAGTAAAAAAATTGGGGTAAAAAGTGCCAAAAACATAATTAGAATGTTATACTTTTACACTTACCGTAGAAAAAAAAACTTACACATCACGTGTCCCCATGATTTCATGACGTTCGTCAGCGGGCCTCCTCATGTTCGTCGCTTTCTCAGCCTCCAACATTTTTGTTCATAACCGTTGGCGGCCCTCCCCATCATTCGTCACTTGACTTTTGTAGTCGCCGTTCCACCGCCGTATGTTGTTGTGGGATTAAAGAGATAATCTGAAGAGGTAATGTGACATTATGTCGATTACGGTAAGCAAACAATTGAGAGAAGTAAGGAATGTGTGAGAGATGAAATGAGAGTTTGGTATTGATAGAGATGATGAATGATAGTGGAGAGTTTTGGGAATGGGGAAAGTAGATAGTAGGGATAGTTAATGGTGAAGTGATATTGTGGATAATTAATTGTTTAAATTAAGTGAATCTTGACTATATATTCGTCAAAGTCAATAAGAATATAGAGATGAGTCATTATTGAGGTTAGTTCATTCCTGAGAAAAGACATCCACTTTTATATATATATCACTAGTTTTAAACCAACGCTATGCACGGGTTTGAAAAAACATTTACCTGATTTGATTATTTAAATATTATATTTATTATTTTTGAGAAAATATTTTGTATTAGTTAATAGAGTTTGTATTTTTTTTAATTTATCTCAATGGATGAATTATATATTACCTGTTTTTTTTTTTTAAATATAAAAAAAAATAGCATTTAAATATCATCACCAACTATATTATAACTACAACATAATCAATATCAATAACAGAGATATTAATCTATTCAAATAATACCATAATTAAGTCTAAGTTAAACAAAAACAAATCAAAGCAAAAAAAAAAAATAAAAAATGCTTACCTAATCTAAATCTCACTCAAAACTTTACTAAAATAGGATCAACAGAACTTGTATCTAATTAAAAAAATGAAATATTATATATATATATACATTAATTGATCAACAAAAGTTGATTCAAAGAGTTTGTTAAGCATTCACCAGTCGACCTGTCAGTCGACTCTTCGATTCAGAGAGTTCAGCCACCATTGTCCGGTCGACTTGTCGGTCAACTCTTCGATTCAGAGAGTTCAACCATCTTTGGCCGGTCGACTGCCCAGTCGACTGCTGTCACTGAATCTTTTCTCTGATCTCGTTTTTAACACATTTTCTTTTACGATTTCGTCCATTTAACTAATTTCTTTTTTCAATAAGCTCCACTAACTTTCTCAAATTCCATTTTAACTATTTATAAATATTTTTTTTCAATTCACATAGAAGCAAATAATTTTACTTAACCAAAACACATATAAAAGATAAAATTCATTTTGTGTCATGTGTGTGTTCCTAAATGGGATATTAAGAGTTAAGATTTACCTGAGTTGTTTTCCCTAATCTTCAAACTCTTAATTCTTCTTCATCATCTTGATATCTTCATTCAGTATCCATTCAATTTGACGTCTTCATTATTGGAACTTTAAATCTCTGAAACACTTAATCAAACATTAGTTCCACTAAAACATCAATACTTAATTGTTCATCAAAATCTTAGTATCAACAAAAACAAATCAAAACAAAAAAAATGCTTACCTAATCTAAATCTCACTTAAAACATTACTAAAATAGGATCAACGAAACTTGTATCTAATTAAAAAAATAAAATATTATACACACACACACACACACACACACACACACACACACATTAATTGATCAACAAAAGTCGAACAAAAAACACATTGTAAGCTAAATTTTGAACCATCACTCACCGGCTACAAACATGTTGTAGGCTAATAAGAATAGGTATATTCATTTCCTGTTAGAGAACACTAACAATTATAATAATTCAAAATATATTTTAAAAATTGAGTATCATGATCTATTTCAAAACAAATTGGCAGCATAACATTTCTTTTCTTCGTGGTGACGCTAACTTCCATGAGATGATTTCTCAATTGAAATCCTCCACAAAATCTCAATTCCAACCTTCTATTTTGACCATTCGAGATATAGGCAAAAAAAATTAATTAGTTCATAAAACTACATAATAAACCTCTTCATTAGATCTAAAATCCTCTAGCATTTTTATGATGCCTTTATTTTTGCTTGAAAAGTTGGGGAAAAAAATAAATAATGATTAAAAAAAAAGTTTGAATAATAGAATAAATGAAAAATCAAAAGGTTAATGGGGAATAATGATAGTAAAAAAAAAAAGAGGGGAATAATGATAAAGTTAAGAGGTTAATTTCATTTTACCTTATCACTCCCAACAACTAATCATGCATGGGATCCGAGGAAACTAGTATAATCTGGAAAGACGAATTTAAAACTGGGTTATATTTGCATAGGGGATAGCAGATAAAGTAGTTGATTGTTCTCATGGTAAGCAATTATAGTTGAAAGGAGGAAATCACTGCGATTTGAAAAGATGTCAATTGATGAAATTGTATGAATTATTGAGGCAGAAAAATATGTCAACTAAACCTTGCTAAAACAACATCTAATTCACAAACAATGCAAAAAGGTGATATTGTCTATTGTCAGGCAAAAAAAAATTAAAAACATAAATGAAATTAGAAAATAGAAATATAACATGAATCGGAATGCTAAAAACGAAATGAATTGAAATCCATGTTCCTGGCTTCAATTCAATGCTCCAAATATTACTCAAAGAAGGATTAGGGTTTTGAAATTAGGTTGAACATACGGAAATGAAGTTGAATATACCTAAAATTTTTGCATCGAATTTTCTAGGATGAGAAATAAAAATTTGGGAGAAGATACACTAAATAATTGCCACCAATAGAATCTAAATATAAATGAAATTATAAAATAGAAATAGAACGAAATGAAATTGAAATCCAATTTCATGGCTTCAATTCAGTGCTCCAAACCAAATCTCACTCAAGGAAAAATTAGGGTTCTAAAATCAGGTTGAACATACCTGAAATTTCTGCGTCGACGTTGCTGGGATAAGTAATAAAGATTTGGGAGAAGAAACAGTAAATAAGTGCCACCAATGGAAGCTCAAAACCCCACAATCACATATACAAAAATTAGGAATACCACATAATAGTAAAGACATTAAAAATTTCCAGAACAAACCAAATCAAACCTCAAGAGCGACCGACCACAGCCGGACATCGCAACCAACAGACGACCGTTGTCGAGTTTCTTCGCCGAATTTGATAGGACGAGAAACAAAAATTTTGGAGAAGAAACACTAAATAGTTGCCACCAATGGAAGTTCAAAATCACACAATCACGTTCACAGAGAAATTGGGAACACCATATGATAAGAAACGCATTAAAAATTGCCAGAACAAACCAAACCAAGCCTTAAGATCGTCCAGATCCGACCGTCGCCAAACATCACAACCCAGAGCCGATCGTTGTCAAACTACACTGCCTTCAAATCCGACCGCTCCCTTAGGAATTTGGGCTATTTATTGGTTATACTATTGGTTGCGAATATAATTGGCTTGAAATGTCGGACGAAATTGGTAAATGATAATTATGGGATATAGCAATAGACATAAAAATTCATGCCAAGTGGAAAAATTATTAAGGTCGTAGAGTTATTGAAATTGAGATAGACCCAATCTAGTGAGATTACAGTGATATTTTAATGATATATTGCATTTATTGCTATTTTATCAGAGTAGCGCAGCGGAAGCGTTTAGAGACATAAGATTCTTTGGCAATTGATTATCTATGTTAGGTGTTACCGACCAAAGTGCACCCTTCTCGTATGCTGTTGGATATAACGTGGGCTACTGCGAATGGAAATATTGCGATGAGTGGAAGAAATGTTGACGAATGTTAATTATGGATGACTTTCAGCTATGAGACCCTACATAGAGAACAATTGTTCTAGAATTGAGTGTAACTAACATGACCATGCGGTGCGATTCAGAAGTATTATTGTTTTGAACGAAATTTCGAGGATGAAATTTATTTAAGGTGGGTAGATTGTAATACCCCGAAAATTTAAATTCTTGAAAATATTATTTTATATAAAAGTTTAATATTTTTGGGAATGTTTTACAAATTTATGGTATAAATAATATTTGATAATTTTTGGGAGTTAAATGTTTATTTTAAATTTATTTTAGAAGTTTTGGGAGTATTAGATTATTTAAAATTTACTTTTAAGAGTTTTAGGGTATAATTAATATTTTCTTTATTTCAAGAGGGTTATTAATTTAAATAAGTAATAACTCATGAGTCACCACTTATGTGTTTATATTTAATAATAATAATAATAATAATAATAATAATAATAATTTACCTATTAAGAGAGCGCAGGGGATATATATTAAGCAACATATCACATGTATACATTAAGAATTATATATATTAAGCTTTTATATATAAATATATATTAAGGAGATATGAAATTAAGGGGATATGAAGGAATCAGCTCGGATAACGAATCAATCTTCAAAAAGGTCTTCATAATTTGATGAAGTCCGAGCTGTAAGTATGACGGCTCGTTAGCTCGGACCATGAATCAATCTTCAAAAGGGTCCTCATATTTTTATAATATTCGAGTTGAGAGTACGTCGGCTCGTTAGCTCGGACCAGCCATCCATTTTCAAAAGTGCCTTCATAATTTGATCAAGTCTGAGCTGAGAGTATGTTGGCTCATCGGCTTGAACCAGCCATCCATTTTCAAAAGTGCCTTCATAATTTGATCAAGTCCGAGTTGAGAGTACGTTGGCTTGTCAGCTCAGACAATTTTGAAGGAAAGAAGGTTGAAGGCTTTCCTTTTTGATCATGTCCGAGTTGAGAGTTCTCGGGCTCGTTAGCTCGGACATTTCTTCGTACTTGGAAATCTTGGAAGGAAGAAAGGTTTGGAGGCTTCCCTATCTTGATCATGTCTAAGATGAGAGTGCTCGGACTCGTCAGCTCGGTCCATTCTTTATACTTGGGAGATTTTCAAGAAAGAAAGGTTGGAGGCTTCCCTATCTTGATCATGTCCGAGTTTAGAGTGCTCCGGCTCGGACCATTCTTCATACTTGGGAGATTTTCAAGAAGGAAAGGTTAAAGACTTCCCTATCTTGACCATGTCCGAGCTGAGAGTGTTCGGGCTCGTCAGCTCAATCTATTTTTCATACTTGGGAGATTTTCAAGAAAGAAAGGTTAGAGGCTTCCCTATCTTGATCATGTCCTAGCTAAGAGTGCTCGGGCTCGTCAGCTCGAACCATCTTTCATACTTAGGATATTTTCAAGAAGAAAAGGTTGGAGGCTTCCATATCTTGATCATGTCCGAGCTGAGAGTGATCGGGCTCGTCAGCTCGGTCCATTTTTCATACTTGGGATATTTTCAAGAAGGAAAGGTTGGAGGCTTTCCTATTTTGATCATGTCCGAGCTAAGAGTGCTCGAGCTCGTCAGCTCGGGCCATTTTTCATACTTGGGGGATTTTCAAGAAGAAAAGGTCCAGGCTTCCCTATTTTGATCATGTCCAAGTTGAGAGTGCTCAGACTTGTCAACTCGGCCCATTCTTCGTACTTGGGAGATTTTTAAGAAAGAAAGTTTGGAAGCTTCTGTCACGACCCGTCCCGGACACCCATCATCCCAGGACCGGAGTGACGACAACATGACATCACCTATTATATTTAAATCTTCTTATACATTGCAAAATTTTATAAATTACTATATAATTCATTATACAACATATACATAATATTTCTCTTTCATATTGTTCCCCTCTGACAGCTCAACTCAAATTATTCCCAGATGACTCACCTAATGCCAGCAGGGGACCGTCTCCTAAAAGATTCACTTGCGAGTGTACTGCCTTCTTAGTAAAAACCATTTTTAACATAATAATAATACATTCTAAATAATACAACATTTAAATGGATCAAGAGTTAATATATATATCCACCACGCAGTTGGTAAAATCTCTAGTATCAAATAAGCAGTGAAAGTAAAACAGTATAAATAAGTTTTCTAAACACCATAATGAATCACCCAATATATATATAAATAACCACCCCAACTCAAACACACATCTCAATCCCATACCCACCGGCTAAACTATAGTGATCGTTTTAACCTCACGATCGGGAGTTGTAACGGTACCGTAACCATCCGTAGGATATGCCTTCCTAGCAGACCTAACTGCGCAGATCACCGCCTACCGGACGTCTCTGGAGGACGGAGGCCAATAATATAATCACCACATAAATTAATATCCATCTACCGGACCACCCTCCGGACAGATCATAATATAAATCACCACCTGCCGGACCACCCTCCGGACATGACATCATAAACTATTGCATAGTCAATTCAATAATATTATCACCAAATCACAAATAATTATCCCTCTGCAGGATCACCCTCCGGACAGACCATAATATAAATCACCACTTAGTCAAATATCGGTATAATCACCAACGTCCACCTCTTTTTAACAAAAACCCACTTTTACATCCGAAAAGCATATTTTTCACTTTTGATTGAAAATCGTCTAATTTTAACACAACCATTTTCCCCCTCTCTATTTTTATGGAAACCAAATATTTTCTGTCTTCTTTTAAAACCATCAAATTCAACAAAACTCATTTTTCAACTTTCTTTTAAAACCACCATGTTTTAACGAAAGTCCATTTCCGCCAACTCACCCAAAAATCCACGATAATTATTTTAAATCCTTCTTTTTAGAAACCAACATAATTTCCCAAAAAGATCGTTTTACCAACTCACTCCAAAAAAACCTGCTTGATCCATATTATTTTGAAATCATCTAATTTAAACACAATCATTTTCCATCATATATATATATATATATATATATATATATAGAATAATTTGGCAAGAAGACAATACACTCACCTGATATCCGCTTCTGTAAACTTTAACCGACTATCCCCTATCCAAACTCCGGTGCCTGGGAACCTAACGGTGACAGGGTCTAAATTAATATTTTTGTATAAAACAAACTAATCACGTCATGAAATTCTAATTTCCTATTTCCCATCTTTTATTACGAAATATAACTATTCAACTAGTATCGTTTCGTTACGGTTTACTATATATAACTTTATTCTTATAAACAATCTCATTATTTGTTTTCCGTCATTTCGACAACTTCGACGCTAGTAATTAAATTAACAAATCATGAAATTTTAACGAGAAACGTTACCCGCTCCGAATCGGTTGTCGACCTCAACACGAATTCCTTGATTTTTGCTTACTGTTGCCTACCGCCTAAGAGGACGATCCACCGCTTAGGCGAACGAGCTCCTTTACAGATTTGAGTTACATACTGACGACCCACGCCTAGGCGAGAAACTTTCACCTAGGCGAACTTTCTCTCATTCTGCACACTGGTCAACCACTGCCTAGGCAAACTTTCCACCACCTAAGCGTCCGCTTCTCCTCCCTTCTACTATGTTTTGTCAATTTTCCAGCCAACCACTCTCTCTATCCTCACTAACTCCCGGTAGTCACCACCACCAATTGCTCGCACACAACCAACACCCACCAATCAAATAACCAGCTAACAACCGACCACCACCCACATCTGGAACAAAAATAAAACGGAAACAGACATGGAACGGGAGCAAAAACAGAACAAAAACAGTAACAAGGAACACACACACCCACTTACCGGTGACGAGGTATACACACCGCAAGCCCACACACGCCGATGGAACGTGCAAACCCACCGTCGGTGACCCTTCACTCTCTCTTTTCTCTTTCTTTCTCTCCCTTCCTTTATCTCTCTTCGGTTCCGGACCCTTCTTCCCGTTTTTTTCTTGGTATGTGTGTATATGTGTATATATATATATATATATATCGTAGTCCCCCAAATCTATGTTTTAATGTTTATAAAAATTTCAATACAACCCTTTAAAATTTTAATTCACATAATTAATATCGTAGTCCCCCCGATATTTTCAAAATATTTTTAAAACGCGACTTAAATTATTCGTATATAACAAATCGGGGTCTTACAGTTTCCCTAATCATGATTATGTCCAAACTGAGAGTGTTTGGGCTCGTCAGCTCAGTCTATTCTTCATACTTGGGAGATTTTCAAGAAAGAAAAAATGGAGGCTTCCCTATCTTGATCATGTCTGAGCTAAGAGTGCTCGGACTCGTCAGCTCAGACCATTCTTTATACTTGGAAGATTCTCAAGAAAGAAGGGTTGCAGACTTCCCTATCTTAATCATGTCCGAGCTGAGAGTTCTCGGGCTCGTCAGCCCGAACCATTCTTCATACTTGGGAGATTTTTAAGAAAGAAAGGTTGTAGGCTTTCCTATCTTGATCATGTCCGAGCTAAGAGTGCTTGGGCTCGTCAGCTCAGCCCATTCTTCATACTTGGGAGATTTTCAAGAAGAAAAGGTTGGAGGCTGCCCTATCTTGATCATGTCTAAGATGAGAGTGCTCGGGCTCGTCAGCTCGATCCATTCTTCATACTTAGGAGATTTTCAAGAAGGAAAGGTTGGAGGCTTTCCTATCTTGATGATGTCCGAGCTGAGAGTCCTCGAGCTCGTCAGCTCAGACCATTCTTCATACTTGGGAGATTTTCAGGGAGGAAAAGTTGTAGGCTTTCTGATAGGTGTGATCTACCTACATATTTCCAAACCGAATTAAGTTGGTTTTCGAGCGTTTATATAATATTTTATTATATTTTAATTAGTTTTTATCTTTTTATATTAAATCAAGTGTGTGGGGCAAAAAGATAGAAAACTGGAGCAAAAATGATGAGATCGAACCGAAGGCGAGTCGAAGTTACGGTGGATAAACAAGCAAGGAGGAAAAAATATGAAGGAAGCCCACCGCCTATGCGTCCAGACCTCCGCCTAGGCAGTGAAGATGCTGAGAATGACAAAAGGCTACTGACAGCCCACCGCCTAGGAGGAAAATTCCTCCTCCTAGGTGGGAAACCCCAGTAGAAACATTTTCAAGTCCACCGCCTACTTCTTCACCTAGGCGGTCACCAAACTTGCAAAGCCGGTATAGGTGTTATAACTTCAAGGCTATTTTGAACTATGATTCAATATGATTTTGGAAACGCTCAAAACATGGAATTTGTATATCTTTTTCTTAGATTTCCATAGGTTTTTGAATCATCTCAATCGGAGTTCAGATGAAGAAGTTACAGTCAAAACAAAATGAAAACCTACAGAAACTTCGCCTAGGCGGAAAAGTGACAGAAACTTAACTGAACTAACTTCGCCTAGGCGAAAACCCCTAACACAGCCTTGATATTTATTAGATATTTTGATATATTTTGGCTATAAATATCATCCCCTCTCCCCTCCTTGTGAACCCCCCAGCCATTTGGGCACCTTAGGCCATATTTAGGCTATGGTTTAGGAGTTTTAGAGATGGAGCTCACATCTCGAAGTGGAGATGATGGCGAATTGATCGTTAAGTGTTCTTAGCAGTTTATCTTCGGACGAGGCTAAGTTCTTCAATTATGTTTCCTTATTTCTTTATCTTAGGATCATGTGAGCATGTTTAGCTCGATTTATATGTTTATACAGTTATGACCACGAGTTAAATATGGATTATAGTAGGGATTAATGGTATATTTATAAATATATTTGTTTGGATGATTTCGGTGTTGCATTTATGTTTGTTCTTTGTAGTTTGATTGTGTTTATCGTATTGTTTGTTTATTATGATTGGATTGATAAATAAAGAATACGAGGTTTTGACAAACCCCGAATTCGAATTAGGGTAAACAAACGCCATAATTTTATAACCCGATTGGGGTTTGAATCGTGGACAATCGATGATGTTGGGGCAAGACTCACGTGACCTAGGGTCGTTAAGACATTGAGAGGGACTTCTTCGTTGACACGAAGTCGCGTTATATCCCCCATCTTATACTCGGGAGAGGTGGCGAGAGAGTTTACGAATGGAGATTGTCGATAGGGTAAATACAATGCATGATCCAATAACCCGGGAGGGAGTTGGATTGTGTGCAATCAATGACGCTAGGCAAGACTCATGTGACCTAGGGTCGTAAGATGTTGATGGGGACTTCTTAATTGACTCGAAGTCATGTATTCCCCCATCTTACACTCGGGAGAGGTGGCGGTGGAGTTTACGTACCGAGGTTGTCAAATGGGTCGAACACCGTAAACGTGAGTAAATCGAGATCGAACACGTATTTGTAAACACGTTAATCCCTAGGTAATTTTTCACCCTAAAACATATTAGCATATTAGTGTAGTTAATTTAGGTTATATTAGTATTAATTTAATTAATTAAATACATTTATTTTTCTCCTAGATAAAGTTAGGTCACGATAAACGCGGTATTCGATAGTAACGACACCAATCCTTATGGATACGATAACTCGATCTTTCACGATCACACTATACTAAAACTTTAACCTCGTACACTTGCGAGTAGTCATATACGCGAAGGATAGTAGAATCCTTCGGCGTACAAGTTTTTGGTACCGTTGCCGGGGATTGTTTTGATGTTATTGTCAGAGAAATGCGGTAACGGCTCAGGACTTAAGTTTTAGATAGGAGAAATAAGTCTATCGTATTCTAGTCCCGTCAATTACATACAAGTTTTTGGCGCCGTTGCCGGGGATTGGTCGTTAGGCGAATTCAGTTCTTGGCGATCGCTACTAAGTTTTTGGTAACAATTGCCGGGCATTGATTTGTTGTTATTATCGATATTGTGTGTAAATGACTTAATTTTACTTTAGGCATTTCTTTGTATATAATTTTTGTTTGTAGTTTTGTTTTTGTTTCCAATGTAGGGTACTTAGAGATGTTAGATCGACGAGTATTGATACATCATTTTCGGCGGGATTCCAATCCATTTTATGTTGCTTGGCCAAGCACATAACCCGGTGAGGCGTTTCGTTGAAAGATCGAATCATCCAAAGCAAAACCTCGCTAATCTTGAAGGTGTTCTGAAAATGTCGGGATGAGGACATTAAACCACGCGTTTTTTGGGAGGCAACCCAATGTCAATTAAGTTAAATACATCTCCGTCAAATATGAATCGGAGGTGAGATCTTCTCGCCTCCCAGGTAAGTATTCTAGACACCCTTCGTCAGCATGCTTTAATTCCATATATTGAGATTGATGATTGGGATCACTGAGGACACTGTCCATTTTTGAGTTCAGAGGTGATGATTCGTATTTAGTATTGTTAGTTTACGTGTTATTGTTTTTCCGTATTACATGTGTGTTTAAGTTAGAATGTGTTTATGTTTTTGTGTTGATTGTGTTGCATGCTGAGTTTTGTGTTCATCTGAGCCGTCACCCGATGATGATAATTACCCCTGATTGTTTTCGAGGTCAAGGGTAATACCCCTATATGCGTGATTTTGTGGGCTTGACTTCGCATTTTGGTCAAAATTATTGTAGATCCTAATTTGCACGAGCACATAGACTCAATGTATAGTTATTCAATTGATTTGAGGACGATTATCGATTAACCAAATTTATGACACGTTAAGGATTCTAGAACTTGATTGAGGGGAAGCTTGAGGTAAAATCCTAGGCGAGGTAGTTCAGGAAAAATGATTTAGGCATTCTCTTTGTCGCTTGAGCCTTTGAAGCCTACGTTGATATATGTTTATCCCTTGTTACCTGTCGAAGCCTAAATGCAAATTCAATTCTAAACACATAAACTAATACCGTGTCCATTTGATCATTTTCCAAACCTATATCGCTGAATTTAAAGCATATTTGAGTGAATTAAGTTAGCCGTTGCAAAGGCTTCTTGATGTGAGCGGTTGGGTTTAGGGCGAACTTCTAATTGGTTCGGTATTTGAGTACTCACTTATCATTTTTCATTTGTATTTCACATACCCCTTCAATTGTAACAATCAAATAAGTTTGGGGGTGTGTTCGTTGAAAAGAAAAGAAAAAAAAATAGACAAAAAGAAAAAGAAAAAGAAAGAAGAATAAAATGTAAATACGGTTTTTATTTCCATTTCTTTTGACAAGTGAGTACGTTTGTTTTAATTGCATGTTCGGGGATTGTTTTCAATCTTTTTATGGGGGTTTCACAGTGAATTTACCAAGCGTTGAGCCTTGGGTAATGTTAAGTTAACAACGTTAACCCGTTTTCTATTCCAAATTACCCTTGGCCAAATATACCAAAATCGAACCAAGTCCTAATGATCTTCATGAACTACTAAACCTACATTAGTGGAGAGTAGACCCCAATCCAGCTTATGGTAATCCTTAACTCATAAATTTCGTTGGGGGATAATCCAATCCGATTGTTGTATAGCCATATTATTGAGTCTCGTACTAACACGTTTATAGGATCTAGAATAGCGTTCACCATTATTGCATGTCGAAAATCTAGAACATCACATGATGTGTGTTACCGCCTAAACTTGATATAACTGGTAGTTATTGAGGGCAAAATAAAGAGGCCGATAGAAGAAGTCAAAACTCGCATGTTGTTATGTTTAGATTGTTTTAGGATGTTTGTTATTTCATTTAATTGTATTTTTCATTTTAGTGTGTGTGTTTGGCTCGAGGACTAGTCAAATTCCAAGTTTGGGGGTATTTGATAGATGTGATCCACCTACGTATTTCCAAACCGAATTAAGTTAGTTTTCGAGCGTTTATATAGTATTTTATTATGTTTTAATTAGTTTTTATCTTTTTGTATTAAATTAGGTGTGTGGGGCAAAAAAATAGAAAACTGGAGTGAAAACAATGAGATCGAATCGAAGGCGAGTCGAAGTTACGGTGGATAAACGAGCAATGAGACAAAAATATGAAGGAAGCCCATCGCCTAGGCGTCCAGACCTCCGCCTAGGTAGTGAAAATGCTGAGAATGACAAAAGGC
The DNA here is from genome assembly GCA_016647705.1 of Eucommia ulmoides. Taxonomy (NCBI): domain Eukaryota; kingdom Viridiplantae; phylum Streptophyta; class Magnoliopsida; order Garryales; family Eucommiaceae; genus Eucommia; species Eucommia ulmoides. The sequence goes on along the minus strand of CM028340.1, from coordinate 45,634,301 downwards.
TACTGACAGCCCACCGCCTAGGAGGAAAATTCCTCCTCCTAGGTAGGAAACCCCAGTAGAAACATTTCTAAGTCCACTACCTACTTCTTCGCCTAGGCGGTCACCACACCTGCAAAACCGATACAGGTGTCATAACTTCAAAGCTATTTTGGACTATGATTCAATCCTATTTTTGATACAATCAAAATGGAAGTTGTAGATATTTTTCTTAGATTTTCATAGGTTTTTGAATCACCTCAATCGGAGTTCAGATGAAGAAGTTACAGTCAAAACAAAATGCAAACCTGCAGTAACTTCGCCTAGGTGGATATACCACCTCCTAGGTGGAAAAGCGGCAGAAAGTTAACCGACCTAACTTCGCCTAGGCGAAAACCCCTGACACAACCTTGATATTTATTAGATATTTTGAGATATTTTGGCTATAAATATCATCATATCTCCCCTCCTTGTGAACCCCCCCAGCCATTTAGGCACCGTAGGCCATATTTAGGCTATGGTTTAGGAGTTTTAGAGGTGGAGCTCACATCCCGAAGTGGAGAAGACGGCGAATCGATCGTTGAGCGTTCTTAGTGGTTTATCTTCGGACGAGGCTAAGTTCTTCGATTGTTTTTCCTTATTTCTTTATCTTAGGATCATGTGAGCATGTTTAGTTCAATTTATATGTTTATACGGTTATGACCACGAGTTAAATATGGATTGTAGTAGGGATTAACGGTATATTTATAAATATGTTTGTTTGGATGATTTCGGTGTTGCGTTTATGCTTGTTCTTCGTAGTTTGATTGTGTTTATCGTATTGTTTGTTTATTATGCTTAGATTGATAAATGAAGAATACGAGGTTTTGACAAACCCCGGATTAGGATTAGGATAAACAAATGCTATGATTTTATAACCCGATTGGGGTTTGAATCATGGACAATCAATGACGTTTGGGCAAGACTCACATGACCTAGGGTCGTTAAGACGTTGAGGGGGACTTCTTTGTTGACAAAAAGTCGTGTTATATCCCCCATCTTACACTCGGGAGAGGTGGCGAGAGAGTTTACGAACGAAGGTTTTCGATAGGATAAATACAATGCAAGATCCAATAACCCGGGAGGGAATTGGATTGTGTGCAATCAATGACGTTGGGCGAGACTCAGGTGACCTAGGGTCGTTGAGACGTTGAGGGGGACTTCTTCGTTAACTCGAAATCATATATTCCCCCATCTTACACTCGGGAGAGGTGGCGGTGGAGTTTACGTACCGAGGTTGTCAAATAGGTCGAACACTGTAAACGTGAGTAAATTGAGATCGAACACGTATTTGTAAACACGTTAATCCCTAGGCAATATTTCACCCTAAAACATATTAGCATATTAGTGTAGTTAATTTATGTTATATTAGTATTAGTTTAATTAATCAAATATATTTTTTTTTTGCCTAGATAAAGTTAGGTCACGACAAACGCGGTATTCGATAGCAACAACACCAATCCTTGTGGATACGATAACCCGATCTTTCACGATCACACTATACTAAAAATTTGACCTTGTACACTTGCGAGTAGTCATATATGCGAAGGATAGTAGATTCCTTCGGCGTATACTTTCCTATCTTGATCATGTTTGAGTTGAGAGTGCTCGGGCTCGTCAGCTCAGACCATTTTTCATACTTGGGAGATTTTCAAGAAGGAAAAGTTTGAGACTTCCCTATCTTGATCATGTCTAAGCTAAGAGTGCTTAGGCTCGTCAGCTTGGACCATTCTTCATACTTTGGCATTTTTTAAGAAAGAAAGATGTGAGGCTTGTGTGTTAGCATTAGGCGTATGGATAACACGTGCTTAGGCTATTCCTTCGCACGTGGTGCGTGGGTGGCACATGCCCTTACCCAAGCTTGCTATGGAAGCCAACTGTACAGTTGTTGGATGGACGCCACGTGTCACAGGGCACGTCAATCGATGCAATAGCGACCGTTGGGTTGGGTGACTCTTCGTATGGGCATATATTGTTTTTATAAATGGGGGTCTCTATATTCATTCGACACTTGCAAAATTTTGAGAGCCCTCCCTTTATCTCGGCATTGGTACCTTTTTTCTCCTTTGCCCAGACAAAATGTTGGCCTCATCTTCTTTTATTTTTTCCTCGGGTTCAGCCTCTAGCTTTGGACTTGGTTTCTTAGAATGGACATCCACCAGCTTCCTGTTCTTCAGGGTCGAGCGCCGACCTGCTCCTGGAGATGCCTCATCTTCTGCCCTGACTAAGATCTATGAAACAAGCGGTGTGGTCCACTCCATCCTGGCCGACTGTATGATCATGACGAGCCAGGGTGATGAGAGTAGGGGAACATCTACATCACATGACCCAGGTGCTGGGATCTTTCCTGCCATTATCACGGTGGCAAAAATTCACCAAGCCGTCTCATTGTCCAGTGTGCTTTGTGAGAGCGAAATGCATAATACTAGGCAGGAGAAGCTCTTTATAAAAGTCCCGATCGCGAGCCTCGTATGGAACACAAAGTCGATTATGAACGAAGAATCCATCTTCACATGCTGAAATAAATACTTCTTCCTAGAAAGGGTTCAAACTGTTATTCCCCGGCCCGAGGATCGGGCGTGTATGCCGCCGATGGGCCACATGACTATTTATAAGCATTAGCTAGAGGCACTTCTCTATTTCCTACTCCACTGGTGGATCTGGGCCCTCTACGTGGAGTATTATTTATGTCCGTCACAAATTGCTCCGAATGGCATAAGGGCCATGGTGGCATCGTACATCATCTTCCGGGCTGAGGGACTTGAGCTGAGCGTTGAGATCTTCAAGGCTCTATTCTACCCCAAGTCGGTTCCCCGAGATGATGGGTGATGTTACATCTTGTCCAGGTCGACCTTCTTGAAAGACCTGGACTTTTCCATTCACAAATAGAAGCCTAGGTTATTTTATCTAGGAGGGGAAGGTTGGCAGTCTGGCCCAGAGAACGACGGAAAATACCCCATTCAGATGGAATGGGGAAAAGTCAGTAAGACTATGGTCCCTCATAGGGGATTATTATTCTCGATGTTTTCATCATACTTGTACTAAATTTTTCTTTTTTATTTTTGCAGCTAAAGAAGTTCCCAAGAAGCAAAGACCCTAGATAAGCAAAGAGCTGATCGAGCAGATGGACAACGTTCTGAGGACATCCTTCAGGGATGTGAATTCTCTGATTGAATCGAACCTCTTCTTGAATTATTGGTACCTACCACCGGGCACTCCCATCGTCTTTGACATCCCAGCCAACTCAGCAAATCATAAGTGATTTCGGCTCTGTAAACTTTCCATACTTGTAAATTTTCGCTTTTAGCTCAACTATGCCGGTCTTCTTAGGTAGACCTGGATACTGCCGCCCTGGTCGTTAGAATTTCTAAGTACCTTGTTCAATGCTGCAGTTATGGACAAGATAATGGCTATCCAGAGGTTGATGGAGAAGAAAGACCAAGAGGCTGCCATGGCGGCGAAGGCCGACGGCTCGGAACACACTAGTGGCTCCCAAGTCGGTCCACCAACACAACCTTCTCCAACACCGTCCTAGAAGCAACAGCTCCCTACGACCCCAGCTCGGAGTCGCTCACCAGCCCTTTCTGGAGTGGTGATAAGGGAGACCTCGCAGTCGAAGTCGGGGTCCCGCTAATCCACCCGTACTAGCAGCGGAGACAATTCTCCCACTGATTTGACCGGCGAGGGAAAAAGGAAAGATGATGAGGGGAAACACAGGCACAGGTCATCGAAGAGGTCCAAGGTTTTTAGCGGGGTCTTAGAGCGGCCGATTGACGGCTCTTTCTTCGGGATCCCGAACATGGGTCTTCTATCAGACTAGGTATTACTGAGGAGTCCTGAGGTGATGTTGAGCTTCTTTCAATGCATAACCCCGCCCAGTGATAAAACCTTAATAGCGGACGAGAGTACTAACAGCCTCATGGCCTAAGCTGTCTACGACCAAATCTCGGTAAAGACTTACCTCATTGCTTCAATTCAAGTCTTATTTTTTCTAAGTGTTCTTATTTTGCCGCTTTGGTGTAGTGCATGATCCAAATGTCCATTATCTATAACTAGATATCTCAAGGCGCCATGGAGGAGTCCATCTTCCGGGCCAAGAAGAATACAGCTGAGTCAAAGGTGAAGCGACTGATTGACGACCTCCAGCTTGCCACCCAAGCTCACAACAGCCTACAAGCCAGGCATGTTCTCGTCATGCTAGAATGAGAAAACTTTGAGAGACAGAAGAATAGCCTGGAGAAGAAGGTGGACGACCTGGAGATGAGGCTGAAAAAATAGGAGATTGTGAGGGAGAGGGCAGTCCGCAAGGCAGGGAAGAAAGTCGTCCAGAAATACTAAGAGAGCAAGGAGTTTGAGAGCATAAAGTATGATCTCACCACTAAATATATGGACGACAGTCATAAGGCCATGCTTCGCTACCTTAAGAAATATTACCCCCAATTCGACTACTCCCAGGTCGGAATGGAATTCCCCAGCTAAGGGGAACTAGCAGTGGAGAAGATGACCGAGGCGAGCTAACCGGAGCAAGTCCTAGACATCGAGGATGAAGGGGGCGACAATCAAGATAATGAGGCGAGGAGGAAGAGGAATATGAGGACGCCGAGGGCAAGGAGGAAAACAGAGATGGAGATGAGGACGCTGTTGCCGGTGTTGTAGACATTGTAGGGGTCTCTGACGAGGAATAGTCCATCCGCTTCTCGGCCCGGGTGTTTTTGAAGACTTGTTTTTTTTTTTTTATTATTATTATTATCTAGAATGACTGTGTATACAGGCATGAACCCCACCAATGTAAGCCCCTTTTTTTTTTAATAGAATACATAAAAGATTTTTTAGGTAATCACTTGTGTGTAATCCTTTCTCTCTTTTCCCTTCTCTTTAGGACAGGGAAAGTAGGCTGTTACTTCATTCAGCTTGAGATGATGTGTTTGGAGTAGTGTGGTTAACTACTTTGGTAGACTGAACAACTTTCACTCTTCTCAAAATTTAGAGCCCGTGTTGACCGTTGGTAGATCTCAGTATGACAGACATTCAACAGACATCTTGGACTCCTTTAGCTTGAACCGAAGGTCTTCAAGTAGAATATGAGAGGCTCCATGGGAGGGAATACCGGCTCCCAGGTCATCCATTTTTCTACACTTTTGACGATATCCTCTATATGTCATATGTGACGAAATTCCCCTACATCAGAGGAATATGATTAAAGTGGAGAAATACAATTTTGGTAAATTTTGATCGTATGATACCATTAAAATTGAAAAGAAAATATCAAAAAACTATAATAAGACTGATGTCTCTATGGTTCATAATGTTGCGATAAACAAGAGACATGTTTAGAAAGTAGGTGCAATAGGGATCTATAGTCAGCGGTGGTTCCAAAATATTGGTTGAGGTGAGACTGATTTTGTTTAGGCACTTTATTAGGTATTTTTATAATTCAGGGGTTATATAAATTTTAAGGGATTTAAATTGATTTTTTTTTCTTCTAAAATGTAGAGGTAATAGTGAAAGTCTTCAAAAGTTCAAGGGGAACCTGAAAATCTGAGCATGAGCACGCATTGATGCAAAAATACAATTTAAGTCAAATAGGATTAGATTGCTTCAAATTATCTACTGGAGTAAAATGATGCATTGTATATATTTTTTTGTGTGTGTATAAAAATATGCATCGGATTGTGTGTATACTATCTGAATAATATTTACATTTATTTATACAATTATTTATCCAACGGCAAGTCCCTTCTTCCATTTGTTTGTCCTTTATCCCGAAACCTGCAAAAGTAATTCAAAGGGTTAGATTGCCTTTCTACATTATTTTATTTTATTTTAATCCATTTTACTTTAAAACGTTATCCGTCTCTCTCTTTCACTATTGATTAGTAGGATTAATTAACATCTATATTTTTTTTTTGATTTTACGGTAAGGTATGTTTGGGTTAGCTTACGCGCACCTCAACTAATCATCTCACTGAGTGATCTTACGAGCACACTCCCCCACATCGACCTGGTGTATTTAAAATTAAATTTAAGATTTAATTACTGGAGTGCTCTATAGGAGAGTTAAACCTTGATTGATAAGGAAAAAAAAGACACATTTTTTTGTCAACCAGACTAACACCTATTGGATAATTAAGAACTATATAATAAATCACAATTGATTGATATTTTAAGGGTCATGTTCGAATATTACACAATCAATGGCTGAGATTAGATAGCAATCCATGAGGTAAATGTGGTCATAGGTTCGATCCTTCTCTTCCACGTTTTTTTTTTCTTGCTCCTATTCACTTACATTTCCATCCCTAGAAACTAAACCATAAACCCTATACCTCCCACGTTCTCAACTTCATCTGTAGCCATTCAAACCCACACCCGCATTTTGCTGCTCCCTCTTACCCTCTCTATCATCTCTTTTCTATTGACATCGTCATCTCCTCACCGTTGTCATCATTGTTAGGAAATTAGGATCGAAACAGTATCATGCACTTAAGGATTGAGATTGAGAAAAATATAGAAATTGACACAAAAATATTTATGTGGTAAAACTGTCACACCCCACCCCGGGCACCCATTAATCGAGGCCGGGCGTAACGTTAACCTGACCTTACTTGACCCATCGACTCATATCCATCCATACATATATACTTACATACTCGCGCTACTATAATTTTTTTCCAAATTTATATATATATATATATATAAATACCCGTTTCAAAACTTCAGAATATACCGGCCCCAAATATTCATAACCAAAAACACAAAAAATACCTGAACCTTCAACGGTTCACATCTGACCGGCTTACCTCCAAAATGACATTACCTTCGGACTCTACCTAGTGCCAGTAGTGGACCAACTCCTAGTCGCGGTACCTGAAACTAAATATTTTTATCGGTGTACTATCTTCATAATAAAAAAAACATTTAATGAATCAAGCACAAATATTAAATATCACCTTTTAAAATATAATATTTTATAGTAACATACCCGGTTGAAAATCCAGTTCCACTGCCACCAATGAAATGAAATACTATAAAGATAATACCGTACATCGCATACCCTATTTGAAACCAATTTTCAACTGCCACCAATGTAAAGAAATAGTGCATTTAAAACACCCAATACAAATATTTTAAGTTTACCAATCAAAATATTTTAAATCAGCCAGTCCAAATATTTTAAATCAACTCATCCAAGTATTTTAAACCAACCAGTCCAAACATTTCAACATAATATAAAATACTCCCCACATCCTCTCCTACTAGCCATATGATCGTTTTTACCTCACGATCGGGAGTTGTAACGGTACTATATCACCCGCAGGATTTGCACTTCGGACGGGTCAAATCACCCTGCAGGACTTGCCTAGCAGATAATCCACATCTCGCAGGTCATATCCTCTTGATGAGAAGAAAATCGACATCTCGTAGGTCATACCCGCCTCACGAGAAGAAAATCCACATCTCGTAGGTTATATCCGCCTAACGAGAAGAAAATCCACATCTCGTAGGTCATATCCGCCTAACGAGAAAAAAATCAACATCTCGTAGGTTATATCAGCCTAACAAGAAGAAAATCCACATCTCGTAGGTCATATCTGCCTAATGAGAAGGAAATCCACATCCTGTAGGTCATACCCGCCTAACGAGAAGAAACTATGGCATAGTTAGACCAAATATCACTCTTCACCTTGAAAACTGACTTGATCCAAAAATTATTTTTTTCCACCTTTAAAACCAACTTGATTCAAAAATCATTTTCCCACCTTTAAAACCAACTTGATCCAAAAATCATTTTCTACCCTTAAAACCAACCCAATCCATATAAGTTGCAAAATCGTCCATTTAAAATAATCACATTTTCTACAATTTATACAAAAATAAGATTTGTAAATTTACATAGAAGACAATACACTCACCTCGATTTTCGCACTGCAAAACTATCACCATCCAAAACCTACCGGGACGTTGACGGTTGCGAACCTAACAGCGATAGGGCCTAAATTAATATTTTACTTAAAATAACCTAATATGCAAGCAGACCCTAAAATGCACAATTTCCCATTTTCCAAATTTAATTATGCAAAATTATTATTTTGTCCGTTTTGTTACGTTAATATTTACTGTACAAATTTATTAAGATTAATGACTACAAAAATTTACTATTATGCTTGCGAAAATTTTAATACTAACAATTTAATTTTAACGAGAATAATAATTTGACTAAATTTTTTTACCTGTTCCAGATTTTTCCGCTGGCAGAAGTAGGTTTTTGGTTTTGTTTTTTTTTTTTCTTTTTTCTTGTACTTTTTTTTTTCTCTTCTTCTTTCTTGTCTGTTTTCCGCTTCAGCCCAACGACCGACGACACTCATGCCAGTTCTCACACCACCGGTCGTTCGCTGCCTCCATGCCGCCGGTGGCCCGCAACCGATCACGCACACACACAACCACCGCCACCGCCACCGCCGTTGATTGCCAACTAACTGAACCCACACAAAATTGACGTCACACATACCGATCAACAAAACAGAACACACACACACACTCACCTACCCCGTCACAGCCGGTCAACCACCCTTACACAGACACGCGGCCACACACCCTGCCGTTCGAACAACACACACACACCGACACACAACGGCTACAGCTGAACAGCTCACATGAGCAACACACACACACACCCACACAACGATCACTCCCACACACTGCAAGACGAACTGGACAGAGCACACACACACACACACAACGTTGCCGACGATCGACAACCCACATACACACACACACCGTTGGTAGGACCCCCCCCACAGCGTCGACTAAACAACGACGATCACATGCATACAACGAAACACTTACACACTTACAGAACGATGACGACGAGTGGCGACGATCAACCCATTGACTCCCACACCGCCGGACGATCATCAATCGACCGTCTGCACCCCACCACCGGCGAACTACACTGACCGACCGAATACCCACCACGCCATCGGGATGAACTCACCGCCGACCTCTTCTCTCTCTCTGTTCTCTTCTTTCCTCCCACTGAAATATGTGTGTGTGTGTTGTATATATATATATATATATATATATATATATATATATATATATATATATATATATATGCATGAAATAGGTGGCTTGATTTCGATCCTCTTCTTGCCACATTATTTTTTTATTTTTTTATCAGTTTATATGTGTATATGTATATTTATATATATTAATTTTCCTAAATTACGTTAGTCTCCCCTAAATTTCTTTAAGTTATCATTTAAACACAATTCAAAATTCAATATTCTCAAAATTATAAATCCACCTCTATTTTTTTTAATTTAAATTTAAAATGACATATTCCACCCCGTTATTTTCTAAATGTTCTAAAATGCGACTAATGAATATGCATGCACGAAAATTAGGGTCTTATAACCCTCCCTTCCTAAAAGAAATTTCCTCCCGAAATTTTAGTTACCTTGATTGAACAAGTGCGGATATTTATCTCTCATCTTGTCCTCTCGCTCCCACGTCGCCTTTTCCACTGAATGACTACGCCACAACATTTTCACTAATGGAATCGTTTCCGTCCGCAACACCTAATCTCTACGACTCAAGATCCGGACTGGCTCCTCAACGTATGTCAAATCTTTTTCCAACTCGATTGGGTTGAGAAGTCAACATATACGAAGGATCTGACATATATTTCCTAAGCATCGACACGTGGAAAACGTCGTGTAGTCTGGACAATTCTAGCGGTAAAGCAAGTCTATAAGCTGTCGTGCCATTCTGTTTCTACGATCTAAGATCTCGAATAGCCCGATATATCTGGGATTTAACTTTCCTTTCTTCCCAAACATCATTATGGCCTTCCACTGGGATATACGCAAAAACACATGATCGCTCACTTCGAATTCTAACTTCCGCCTACGCTTGTCAACATAACTCTTTTATTGACTCCAAGCAATCTTCAATCTTTCCTGAATCACCTTTACTTTGTTTGCTATCATTTGGGCGATATTTGGCATCAACAATTTCCTTTCTCCCACTTTAGTTCAGTATGTTGGATTGGAGTCTTGTATCCCTTTCATACAACGCTTCATACGGTGCCATCTCGATGGCCGAATGGTAGCTGTTATTATAGGTAAATTCCATCAACGTTAAATGATCATCCCAGCTATCAGAAAATTCTAGAACATAATCTCTCGACATATCCTCCAACGTCTAAATCGTACGTTCTAATTGGCTATCAATTTGCGGATAAAAAGCAGTACTGAATTTTAGTTTGGTACCTAGAGCAGTCTGGGGAGTTGGCCAGAACTTCGAGATAAATCTCGAATTTCTGTCCGATACTATAGAAACCGGCGCACCATGTAACTGAACAATCTCGTCAATATACAATTGGACATACTTATCAAAAGAGTATGTCGTCTTTATGACCAGAAAGTGAGCAAATTTAGTAATCCTAACAACAGTCACCTAGATGAAATTATGTCTCTTTTGAGTATGGGGTAATCCCGAAACGAAATTCATCGCGATATGCTCCCATTTCCACTCTGGAATAGGTAGAGGCTGCAATAACCCACCTTGACGTTGGTGTTCCATCTTGACTTGCCGACAAATGAGACACCTGGCAACAAATTCTGCAATTTTCCGTTTTATTCTATTCCACCAATAGTGTTCTTGCAGATCCCGATACATTTTGGTATTGTCTGGGTGCATTACGTATGTTGAGCTGTGCGCTTCTTCTAAGATATCTTTCTTTAGATTGATGTCATCAGGCACACATAGTCTATTTCCTACCATCAAAGTCTCATCGTTATCCCTGACACGATAGTCAGCTCTGTGACCATGTTTCACTTCATTATGGATCTTCTCTAATAGCGCATCCGACTTCTACGCTTTTATGATACGGTCGATCAACGTCGGTCTCAAAGTCAAAGACGCAAACAACGCTTTCGTTTGACCAACTGCCAGCTGGACTCGGAAAGATCTCAACTCGCATATATAAATATGAACAACTTGAATGAGTGCAACCGAACCCGCCGATTTCTGACTCAACGCATCCGCTATAATATTGGCCATCCCAAGATGATAGTGGATAGTATAATCATAGTTCTTGATCAATTTTATCCAACGCCTTTGCCTCATATTTAGTTCCTTCTGAGTAAACAAGTATTTCAAGCTCTAGTGGTCGGTGTATAGCTCACAAGTCTCGCCATACAGGTAATGGCTCCAAATATTTAAGACAATCACAATCGCCGCCAATTCCAAATCATGCGTCGGGTAATTACGCTCATGATTCTTTAATTACCGGGAGGCATATGCAATCACGTGCCCATGTTGCATCAAGATACACCCTAGCCCTTGGTGTGAAGTATCACTGTAGATCATAAAGCCACCTCCTTCAGTCGGAAGAGAAAGTATTGGCACAAATATCAGTCTACTCTTCATCTCTTGGAAACTTTATTCATATTTGTCAGTCCACTCGAATTTGGATTTCTCGCGGGTCAACCGGGTCAACGGGGCAACTATAACAGAAAATCCATGTATAAACCGACGATAATAACCCACTAATACCAAAAAGCTTCAAACTTCGGTAACACTTTTTGACCTTTACCATTGAACAACGGCTTTGACTTTCTTTGGATCCAGTTGAATACCATCCTCCAGAGATAACATGCCCCAAGAATACAACTTTATCCAATAAAAACTCACATTTATTGAATTTCGCATATCTCGCAAAGTTTGCAGCACAATCTTGAGATGCTCTGCATGCTCCTCTTTATTTTGGGAATGGATCAGTATATCATCAATGAATACGATAATGAACTGATCTAGATAAGGTTGGAAGATCCGATTTGTCAAATCTATAAAACAGCAGGGGCATTCGTCAACCTGAATGGCATAACTAAGAATTCATAATGCCCATACCTCATCCGGAACGCTGTCTTCACCACGTCATTGTCTCTGACTTCCAGCTGGTGATATCCTGATCGAAGATCTATTTTGGAAAACACCTTGGCATTCTGCAATTGGTCGAATAAATCATCAATCCTCGGTAACGGGTATTTATTACGAACCGTCACCTTATTCAACTGTCGATAATCAACATACATCCTTAGCGTGCCATCCTTTATCTTTACGAAAAATACTAGGGCTCCAATACCGGGGCTCTGTGGAGAGAAATACTAGGTATGATAAAACCGCAGTCTAACAGATCTTGCAACTGAATCTTCATTTTTTTTAGCTCGGTAGGTGTCATACGATAGGGTGGAATTGATATTAGAGCAGTTCCTGGAAGTAACTCAATAGTGAATTCCATATTCCTATCCACTGGCAAACCGGACAATTCTTCTGGAAAAACATTAGAAAAATCCCTGACCACTGGAATATCCGCCACCTAAACTTCATTCTGCATGGTATCAATCACATGCGCAAGGTATCCCTAACATCCCTTCTTTAGTAACTTCCTAGCCTCCAAGACTGAAATCAAATTGAAAGGGGTAATGATTCTGTCCCCCGAAAATACAACCTCTAGCTCGCTTGGGACCCGAAAGATAACTTTCTTTTTAAAATAATTTACTGTGGCATGGTAACCGGATAGTAAATACATACCTAGTATCACATCAAAATCGTGAATACTCAAGGGTGGTAGATCCACAGACAACTTCCTATCACCCATACGAAGCGGACTATATTTATACGCACTAGCTATCAACATGGACTCACAGTTCTCGGTTACTTCCTACACATTATTCTCTATTAATTTCGCAGTGTTTACTAATTTTTGCATAACTTTTGATCTGTCTACCCATCAACCTGGAACATATTTCTAGATTGAGTCCATTTTGGAATATTCTACATCTTGCTTCTTCCAGTTTCACCAAATTAGGAACAAATCGGGACTAGACATCAAATTTAATTTCATACTACTGAATGGTCATCTCTTCCTGTTTTAACCGTATGAACTCCCCTCTCCAATAAAATCACAAGGTTTCCTTAGTATTGCCTAGAAGGCAGTTTTATGCACACCTATGGATGTTGTACACTAGGATAGACTCCATGTATATTAAGTAGTAGCGCAAGGTGTTATGTAGTCCCATAATACCAGTAAGGTGTTGTCTAATAATCCATCTTAAGTGTGCTCTGTCATACTATTGGTTTAACAACTAAAACATTAAGTGCTACCGATAGTGAATTCCAATGTCAAGTAATGCGGATATGATTACTTATCAGTTATAATTTAACATTTCCAACCACTAGCACACCCACAATCGTGATCCATCCATTACCACTATCAACAACACCACCCAAACCACCAACTAGCAGTGTCACAACTTCGTCGCACCCACTAATTACCAACAAGACAAATAACAATGCACGATGCCAATGTACTATCTAATGCAATGCAATAACTATCACTCACGTGCTGAACCCACCTATCAACATCCTATCTTATGGTCTACTACTGGATCGACATCACCTATCGACACCCTATCTCATGGTCCACCACTGGCTCGACAAATTGACATGTCTGCAGAACCTATAACCTAGACTTTGATACCACAAATGTCACACTGCACCCCGGGCACCCGTCACTCGAGGCCGGGCGTGACGTTAACCTGAAGTTACCTGACTCATCGACGCATATCTATCCATACATATATACCTACATACTCGCGTTACTGTAAATGTTTCCCAAAAATATATATATAAATACCCGTTTCAAAACTTGAAAATATACCGGTCTCAAATATTCACAACCAAAAACACAAAAAATACCTAAACCTTCCATGGTTTATTTTTGACCGGCTCACCTCCAAAACGATACTACTTCCGGACTCTACTTAGTGCTAGTAGTGGACCAACTCCTAACCATAGTACTTGAAACCAAATATTTTTATCGATATACTGTTTTCATAATAATAAAATATTTAATGGATAAAGCACAAATGTTAAACACCACCTTTTAAAATATAATATTTTATAGTTACATACCCGATTGAAAATCTAATTCTACTGTCACCAATTAAATGAAATACTATAAAGATAATACCGTACATCGTATACCCTATTTACAACCAATTTCCAACTGCCACCAATGTAAAGAAATAGTGCATTTAAAACACCCAATACAAATATTTTAAGTTAACCAATCCAAATATTTTAAATCAGTCAGTCCAAATATTTTAAATCAACCTGTCCAAGTATTTTAAACCAACCAGTCCAAACATTTCAACATAATATAAAATACTCCCCACATCCTCTCCTACTAGCTATAGGATCGTTTTTACCTCATGATCTGGAGTTGCAACGGTAATGTACCACCCGCAGGATTTGTACTTCTGACGGGTTAAACCACCCTGCAGGACTTGCCTAGTAGGTAATCCACATCTCGCAGGTCATATCCTCCTAACGAGAAGAAGATCCACATCTCCTAGGTCATACCCACCTAACGAGAAGAAAATCCACATCTCGTAGGTCATATCCACCTAACGAGAAGAAAATCCACATTTTGTAGGTCATACCTGCCTAATGAGAAGAAATTATGGTATAGTCGGACCAAACATCACTCTCCACCTTAAAAACCGACTTAATCGAAAAATCATTTTTTTTTCCACCTTTAAAACCATCTTGATCCAAAAATCATTTTTCCACCTTTAAAACCAACTTGATCCAAAAATCATTTTCTATGTTTTCTTCTTTTTTTTTTTTTTTTCTTTTTTTTTTCTTCTCTTCTTGTTTCTGTTCTGTTTTCGCTTCAGCCTAATGGTTGAAGACACTCATGCCAGTTCTTACACCACCGGTCGTTCGCAACTGGCAACCCGCAACCGATCACACACACACACAACCACCGCCACCGCCGTTGATTGCCAACTAACCGAACCCACACGAAATCGATGACACATACACCGATCAACAAAACAGAACACACACAAACTCACCTACCCCGTCACAGCCGGCCGACCACCCTTACACACAGACATACAGCCACACACCCTGCTGTCTGAACAACGCACACACACACTAACACACACCGGCGACAGATGAACAACTCACATGAACAACACACACCTACCTACACAATAATCACTCCCACACACTGCTGGACGAACTAGATAGAGTGCACACACACACACACACGACGTCGTCGATGATCGACAACCCACATACATATACACACCGTTGGCAGGACCCCCACACAGCGTCGACCAAACAACGACGATCACATGCAGATAACGAAACACACACACTCACCGAACGATGACGACGGGCTGCAATGATCAACCCCGCCCACACACACACACACACACACACACACACACATATATAATTAGGTTGCCAACAATTGCTTCGTGGTAACTGCCAAAATTGTGGCACTGGCTATATGGCAGCCGGACCTAGTCTCCAATCTGGAGTGGGCTCACTAGGAAACCACGGCCTTAATTAATTTAATGTAAGAACACTTCCTCCTGATGCAAGGCAATCCTGACACTTTCACTCATGAACGTACAGGGGAACCAAGCGATGAGGCCGAATCGCCCCTTAACCCTGATAATTGAGGGGCCATCCAGAACGGAGAAGACACAATAGGCCAGGCATTTAGGACTACACAACTACTTGGCCGAGGCAGTCGACTTCAGCGACTACAACAATGATGCGGCCTACAACGTAATAGACGACATACCCTTCCAGTACCTCTCGTGTAAAAAGGCCTACTAGAGGCCTAATCTAATTTCATTGTAAACGAGAAGTATAGGAAGAAGGTTAAGGTCAAGGGAGGGATCCCTTTTATTGTTTTATGTAACCCTAACAGTTCCTAAGAGGATGCAATACAAAACTATCCCGATACTAGATGGACTATATATATATATATATATATATGCATGAAAAAGGTGGTTTGATTTCGATCCTCTTCTTGCCATGTTTTTTTTTTTTTTTTTTTATCAGTTTATATGTGTATATGTATATATATTTATATATATTAATTTTCCCAAATTACGTTACTCTCCCCTAAATTTCTTTAAGTTATCATTTAAACCCAATTCGAAATTCAATATTCTCAAAATTATAAATCCACCCCTAAATTTTTTAATTTAAATTAGAAATGACACATTTCACCCCGTTATTTTCTAAATATTCTAAAATGCGGCTAATGAATATGCATGCACAAAAATTAGGGTCTTACAAAAACCCTCAAGTTGCGTTTGGGTAAGGAATTTGATAAATCCAAGAGACTTGTGAAATGAAGGGATTTCAAAATCCCTTCATTTCACGAAATCCCTTCATTTCACAAATCCGTTGTTTTGATAATTTTTTTGTCTACTTTTTTATCCCACATCTGAAAAAAAATAAAAAAATAAAATAAAAATAGAACAGAAGTAGAAAACACATGATGAAGACGAAGAAGAGGCCACGAGAAGAACGAAGAAGAAATCCAAGAAGAAATTGGAAGAAATCCAACAAGAACAACAAATCCAAGAACAAATTCATTTCTCAAATTGATTTCGATTTCTAAGAACAAATCCATCACGATTTCCCTTTCGATTTCCAAGAACTCATCCATCACGATTTCGAAATCGTTCACAATACCATGCCTCTGATTCTCTAACCTATTTCGATTTCGAAATATAAATCGATTTCGAAACCCAAATCGAAAACCTATTTTGATTTTGAAATGTAAATCGAAATAGAAATCGAAAACCTAAGTCGATTTTGAAATATAAATTGATTTCGAAATCCAAATGGAAACCCAAATCGAAGTAGAATCGAAACTCTTTTTGGATTTCGATTTTGTTTTTGATGATGACAATGAAGAATGAAGAAGAAGAAGAAGATCGAAGAAGAATGAACTAGAAGATCGAAAAATAACGACGACGACGAAGAACGAAGAACGGAGCAGAAGACGATGAATGAAGAAGACGGAGCAGAAAAACGAAAAAGACGACGAACAACTACCCGTGACGAACCCTATTTCGACGAATGCAACGACCAACTACCGACGACGACCCTATTTCAGCGAACACGACGAAGAAGAAGCAATGAAGGATTTGAAAATGCAAGCTCTCCCAAAAGGATTTCGAAATCCTTCATTTCACTCCCCAAAGAATTTGACAAATCCTCTTTCCTCAAATCCTTCCACTCCCCAAACAAGGGATTTGTCAAAAGAGGATTTATAAATCCTCTACCTAAATGAAATCCCTCTTAGAATTCCCTTACCCAAACGCAACCTCAATTAATTTGAGGGAAACATCCACGACTAAGAAAGAAGGATTTCACTATTGACAAAGATTTTACAACTTCTCTCTATAAATAAGAAGAGAACAAAGATAACTCTCTCTTAAATAAGAGAATACAAATCTCTCTATACAAAATAGGAGAAACTAAGAAATGACTACAAGAGAGAACACTTCAGGAGAAACTTATGATTTTTTTTCTTTTTGAGGTTTGGAATGATTTTTTATGTAACATCTCCCCCTATTTATAAGGGGAGAGTACAGACTCTGCATCAATAAAGATGTGCATGGGGGAAGAAAAATCTTCCACCAATATATATGGTTTACCAACAATTATTGACAAAGTGAGTGAAGTCAAAAATAGTTTTACCCGCTTTCAATAAAAGTGGTACACCTACTCTTATTGACATTCTCCCACTTAAAGCCATTTTGGTTATCCTTTGATCCTTTCTGATCTTGCTAGTCCATGCTGCTCACTTTTCTAATAGGCCATAGAAAGATCTGTATCATGTAAACTTGTCAATGTTGGTTGGATTTGTCATAAAATCTGCTAGGTTGTCTTTGGTGTGAATCTTCTGCATATCCACACTTCTTTCTTCTACCACTTCTCGAACAAAATGATATTGAACGCCTATGTGCTTTGTCCTGGATTGAAAGGCTGGATTCCTTACGATATGCAAGACACTTTGACCGTCACAAAATAAGAAAATTTTCTCCTGCTTGTGCCCGAGTTCTCCCATTAACCTTTGTACCCATACTGCTTCCTTGCAAGCGTGTGTAGCTGCTACGTATTCAACTTCTATTGTAAATAGAACTACAACAGTCAGTAACGTGGATATCCAGCTCACTGCTCCTCCTGCAAGTGTGAACACATAGCTTGTAGTGGATTTTCTTTTATCAAGATCAGTCGCAAAATCTGAATCGACATAGCCTCTGACAATAAATTATGATTCTCCATAACATAATGCAACATCAGAGGTTCCTTTGATGTATCTTAGGATTTTCTTAACAACATTCCAATGCTCTCTACCAGGATTCTCCATAAACCGACTGACCATGCCAACTACTTGAGCAATATCTCATCTAGTACATATCATGACGAACATAAGGCTTCCCATCGCTGATGCATATAGTACTCGAGACATTTCCATCCTCTTTGCTTCACTACTAGGACACATATTTGAGGATAATTTGTAATTGGCAGGAAGAGGGGTAGAAATTGGCTTACAATCTTGCATGTTGAAGCGGCACAAGATTTTTTTGAAGTAATTCTTCTAAGAAATCCAAATCTTCTTGTTTTTTGTCTCGGTGAATTTGCATCCCTAAAATCTTGTTTGCTGGTCCCAAATCCTTCATTTCGAACTCCCTAACTAATTGTGCCTTCAATTCTTGGACTAGATCTTTGTTGGGGCCTACGACCAACATGTCGTCCACATACAACAACAGAATGACAAAGTCATCTTCTGCAAACCTCTTGTAATATGTACAATAGTTTAAACTCAGTGTGTTGTAACCGAGGCTAATTATGAAGGAATCAAATCTCTTGTACCAACATCTTGGCTCCTGCTTTAGACCGTACAAAGATTTGGTTAACCTGCAAACCAAGTTTTCTTTTTCTTTTTCTTCAAATTCTTCTGGTTGGAGTATATAGATCTTTTCTTCAAGTTCTCCATAAAGAAAAGTCGTCTTCACATCTAGTTGTTCTAGATGAAAATTGAACGCATCACACATAGCCAGTACTACCCTAATAGTTGTCAGTCGAACAACTGGAGAAAATATCTCATTAAAATCAATCCACGAGAGGATTTGCAAAAATCACTCGGGGGGTAGGTCCTTA
Source organism: Eucommia ulmoides (assembly GCA_016647705.1). Classification (NCBI taxonomy): domain Eukaryota; kingdom Viridiplantae; phylum Streptophyta; class Magnoliopsida; order Garryales; family Eucommiaceae; genus Eucommia; species Eucommia ulmoides. Next base: position 45,615,227 of record CM028340.1, on the reverse strand, counting down.
GCTCAGAAGCTACTCCTAAATGGGTATTACTGGCCGAAGATGCTCGAGGACATGGGAAAATTCATGAAAAAGTATGACAAGTGCCAGCAATTTGCCGCGCACCCTCAAGCTTAGCCAACCTAGTTGGTTCCGATGTCCAGTCGATGGCCATTCGCCCAGTGGAGAATCGATCTCCTCGGCTCGTTTCCCCAAGGGATCGACTAGAGAAAATTCCTAGTCGTCATCATCGACTACTTCAATAAATGAGTTGAGACCGAGCCACTCACCAAAATCACCAAGCAACGGATTCGAGATTTCGTTTGGAAGTGCATGGTTTGTCGATTTGGCATCCCGAAGGCTATCGTCTCCGATATTGGAAAACAGTTCGAAAATGACCTGTTTTTCGAGCTAGGGATTAGAATGCATTTATCCTCCCTCGGTCATCCACAAGCTAACGGCTAGGTCGAAGTCACCAACTGAACTATTTTATAAAACCTGAAGACCAGGCTGGACAAATCTAAGAGGTTATGGGTAGAAGACCTGTATCCCGTGCTGTGGGCGTACCATACAACAACCTGAACTTCGATTGGTAAGACACTGCTCGCAATAACGTTCGGCTCAGATGCGATTATCCCGGTCGACATTGGTTTACCCTCTCATCGTACGGCCAGATCGTTCGATTGAGCTGAAAATGAGGCGGGCCTGGCTTTCAGCCTCGACCTACTCGAAGAGATGAGAGAAAGGGCTCAGATCTACCAGGATGCCTATCAATAAAGAATGGCCTGCTACTACAATGGTTGAGTTCGGACCTGACCTTTTGATATTGGTGACCTCGTTCTGAGGAAAGTTACCCAGGCTAGAAAGGAACAAAATGCCGGGAAGTTAGCACCAAGATGGAAAGAGGCCTACCATGAGACTCGCATTGCCAGGCCTCAAACCTATAATCTGGAAACCAAAGGGGAGGTACTGGTAGCGCGTAGATACGTCACTACTTTCACTGCAAGTGTACGGATGAAGTTTTAGTAAAGTGAGAAGAGTAAGGGTTGTCGTATCCACAGGGATTGATTGAGATTATCGTCGAGTATCGTGATTATCATAATTTAACTTTATCTAGATGATAAAAAATGATTTATAATTAATTCATGCTAGTACAAAGTTAATTAATCTAATTATACTTATATAGTGGTATGCCGTTTATGGAAAATTATTGCCAAGGGACTAACTTCTTTCACATAAATATGTTCGTTTCAATCTAGTTTACATTAACGACGTTCATCCTATCCAACAATCTCTGTATCGGAATCTCATTCACTACCTCTCCCCAGTGTAAAGTGAATGAATATATGACTTCTCGTCAACGAAGAACTCCCCCTCAACATCTATACGACACTTGGTCACATGAGTCTTGCCCCAACGTCATGGATTGCATACTTTCTAACTCCCTAATTCGAATTTGGGGTTACCTCTCCTGAGTGTCAAACCCCATATTCTCAGTATATCTAAACAAACATATAAACATGGAATCACGGCAAATACAATCGGATAAACATAAATAACCATTAACAAAATATATATTTTATATAAACGACATTTACATAAAGTCAATCAAGCCCTAGACAATATATTTTTAGCTACACATGGTCGTAGCCCTAAATACAATTAGAAACGAGCTAAACATATTTAAACATACAACCAATCTAAGAGAGAAAGTGATAAACGAGGAGACTAGCCATTATCCAAAGATTCATTGCTAAAACTGCTCCGAGAATGCTTCTTCCTTTTTCGCAACGCGATCTTCTATTGGTCGAATGGCCTTGGAGCTCTCAAGACTCCCAAAAATGTCAACCTCTTGTTTAGGGAGAATAGGGATGATATTTATAGGAGTCAAAATATATCAAAATATCCTAAAATATCTAAAAATATCTGTTCTATCGGCAGTCTGACCACCGCAGCGGTGGAAATACAGAGAGTTTAGCAACTTTCTGCTGTTTGACCGCCGTGGCGGTAGTGTCACTGTTGTGGTGGTGACACCCTTTGGTATTTTGGTTGTAACGTTTTAATCTAAATTCCGATTGAGATGATTCAAAAATCTATGGAAATATAAGACAAATATATACAACTTTTATGTTTTGAGTTTTTCCAAAATTGAGTCTCATAATTGTCCAAAATGGCCTTTAAGTTACTGCATCTGTACCGACTTTGCCTCTTTTCACCCATTTATTCAAAAACCTAAAAAAATAATACAAAAACACATTAAACTAACAAAACTTCTTGAAAAGACACAAATATTTGAATCTAAAAGTACTTGATTTGTTGGTAAATAAACCACCCATCAAATACGCCCACACTCAAACGTTTGCTTGTCCTTAAACAAAAATACTCACACTAAAATGAAAAATACAACTAAATTAAATAACACAAACAACCTAAATATAAACAACCTAAACATAACGATATGCGAGTGTTGAATTCTTCTATCGACCAAAATTTTTTTGCCCTCAACAACCCCCAATCATATCGAGTTCAGGTGATAAAACGCACCATGTAATGTTCTAGAATTTTGACGTTCAATAATGGTAAACGCCATTCTAGATCCTTTCAACGTGTGTGTGCGGAACTCAATAATATAACTATCTAACAATAGGATTGGATTATCTACCAACGAAACTCATGACTTAACCACAAAGTATTAGGATATCCATATGCCTAACTGGGTTCCACTCTCCACTAATATAGGCTTGGAAGTTCAAAAAGATCAATAGGACTCGGTTCGATTTTGGAACATTTGGCCAAGGGTATATCGGGAATATAAAACGGGTTAGCGTCGTTAACTTAATGTTACCCAAGGCTCAACGTTTGGCATACTCACACTCGAACCCCCATATATTAATTCGAAACAATGCTAAACAATCATTTAAGAACGACGTACTCACTTGTCAAAAGAAACATAAATTTGACAATATTGACATATGGTTTTGTTTTTCAACGAACCACACCCTCAAACTTATTCGATTAGAATTTCACAAGTGTGGTTAAAACGAAAGAAAAAATACAAGTGAGTACTCGAATAGCGAACCAATTAAAAGTTCGCCCTAAACCCAACCGCTTACTTCAAGTTGTATATACGAATGCTAACTTGATTCACTCAAATTGTGCCTTCAGTTTAGCGATTTAGGTTTGAAAAACGTTTTATTGGTCATGGTATTTGTTATGTGTTCAGAATTGAAACGGTTAATAGGCTTCGACAGGGTAACGAGGAATAAACATATAGCAAGGTAGGCTTCAAAGGCTCAAGCGAATAAAATGAATGCCTAAATCGCGTCTCCTGAACTACCTCGCCTAGGATTTCACCTCAAGTTTCCCCTAAATAAGGTTCTAGAATCCTTAAATTTTCATGAGTTTAGCTAATCAATAATCGGCCTCTAATCAATTGAATAATTATACATTGAGTCTACGTGCTCGTGCAAATTAGGATCTGCAATAACTTTCACCAAAACGACATGTCAAACACACATAACACACATGAATAGGCATTACCCTTGACCTTGAAAACAACGAGGGGATAATATCATCATCGGGTAATGGCCTAGACGAATGCAAAACTCAGCATGCAACAACAACATAAACACATTCTACACTAAACAAACATGCACACAATAAACTAAACAACATAACTAAACATACTAACATACAATGCACCACCTCCAAACTTAAAACGGACAGTGTTCTCAACAACCCATCAGCGATCCCAATGAAAGCATAAAGCATTACAATGAAGACGGGGGTTTAGAACACGTACCTGGGAAGCGAAAGAATCTTGCCTCCAAATCAAGTCGGCGATAATGGATTTAACTTATTTTTAGACTTAGGTTGCCTCCCAAGAAGCGCGTAGCTTATTGTCCTTGGCCGACATGGAGAAGTGCTCGTTAAAGAGTGGCTTCCGCCCATAATACGTGTCATACAACACTACATACTGGTCTTGATTTAGTAGGCCCTTAAGACTGGCAAGATTTGGCATTAAATGGACTGTGCTTTCAACAAGATTATTTGCCAGCTCTTGTGTTTGGTAGGCATGAAAGAACGTTGCTAATGGCGGCGAAGGACAAGTGAGCCACATCGGATCCTCGTAGATGTGATCATCTGGGATCAATAGTGGTATCACAATTTGGATCTCCACTGGTGATGAATCACAATCGTCGATCTATGCTTGGGTTCATGTCTCATTCGATTCATTATTATTGAACTTTCCCAAGTTCTTTTCGCTTGTTTCCAATTCCTCATGGTGGCTTTCACATGATCTAGCTTGTGTATCTGTTAGTGTCACCGTGTTTGACTCGGCCTCAATAAAGCAGATTAACTAACCGATTTGCGTCTGAAGAGACGTTACAGTCACATTAATTTCAGCACAGACAGTCTCGATATTATCAAGATGATCCTCGTGCTTATTGATCATGTCATTCGTTTCCCTCCAAAACTCTTGAGTCTCTCACATAAATTCAACTAACATTTCCGTCAGAGGGGAAGACTCCACATCTTAAACCGAAGTGTTAATCCATGGCGCCGTGGTGGTGAAACTATCCCCCAAGTATTGGTAGCTTGTTTAATAATTCCAATAGTGATAATCATAATCGGTCATGTCTTCTAACAACCAATAGGCTTCGTCCGCGGTTAATTGGTCAAAAGAGGTGGTATTGTTTTCTTTTTCAACCCAATTTCTAGTTGCAGCTAATAACCCATTGAGGAAATTCAAAAGTTGACACTCCCTTGGGAAACCATGATTCGGAAACCGGAATAACAATTCTTTGTAACGATCCCAAACACAGTAAAATGGCTCGGAATCCCGTTGAAAGAATTGCATCAATACTTGTTGATCTAATATCGTCAAGTACCCTACATGAGAAACAAAAGCAAACCTACATACAAAAAATTATAAACAAAAGAAATGCCTAAATTAAAATCAAGTTATTTACTCATAATATCAAGAATAATCTAAAATACAATCTCCAGCAACGGTGCTAAAAACTTGGTAGTTCGTACATACGTTGCTACTTTCACCGCAAGTGTACGGATTAAGTTTTAGTAAAGTGAGAAGAGTAAGGGTTGTCGTATCCACAGGGATTGGTTGAGATTAACGTCGAATACCGCGATTATCAAAACTTAACTTTATCTAGGCAATAAAAAATGGTTTATAATTAATTCATACTAATACTAAGTTAATTAATCTAATTATACTAATATAGTGGTATGTCGTTTAAGGGAAATTATTGCTTAGGGATTAACTTCATTCACTTAAACGTGTTTATTTCAATCTAGTTTTTATTAACGGTGTTCATCCTATTCGATAATCTCTGTATCGAAATCTCACTCACTACCTCTCCCAAGTGTAAAGTGAATGAATATGTGACTTCGTGTCAACGAAGAAGTCCCCCTCCACGTCTATACGATAATTGGTCACATGAGTCTTCCCTCAACGTCACGGATTGCATACTTTCTAACTCCCTCTTGGGTTTTTAGATTGTTTTATTGTGTTTAAACCTAGTCTGAATCCGGGGTTACCTTTCCTGAGTGTCAAACCCCGTATTCTCAGTATATCTAAAGAAGCATATAAAAATGGAATCACGATAAACACAATCGAATAAACACGAACAACCATTAATGAAACATAGATTTTATATAAACGACATTTACATGAAGTCAATCAAGCCCTAGGCAATATATGTTTAGCTACACATGGCCGTAGCCCTAAATACAATTAGAAACGAGCTACATATATTTAAACAAACAACCAATATAAGAGAGAAAGAGAGAAACAAGGAGACTAGCCGTTATTCGAAGATTTATCGCTAAAACTGCTCCAAGAACGTTTTCTCCTTCTTTGCAACGTGATATTCTAATGGTTGAATGGCTTTGGAGCTCTCAAAACTCTTGAAAACGTCAACCTCTTGTTTGGAGAGAATAGGGATGATATTTATAGGAATCAAAATATCTCAAAATATCCTAAAATATCACAAAATATCTGTTTTGTCGACAGTCTGACCGCCGCGGCAGTGGTGTCACCATTGTGGCAGTGACACCCTTTGGTATTTTGGTTGTAACTTTCTCATTCGAACTCCGATTCAAATGATTCAAAACCTATGGAAATATAAGACAAATATAAACAACTTCCATGTTTTGAGTTTTTCCAAAATCGAGTTGAATAATTATCCAAAATAGACTTGAAGTTACTGCATCTGCATCGACTTTGCCTCTTTTCACCCATTTATTCAAAAACCTAAAAAACAATACAAAAACACATTAAACTAACAAAAGTGCTTGAAAACACACAAATATTTGAATATAAAAGTATTTGATTTGTTGGTAAATAAACCACTCATCATGTACCGCTCAAACACCCTGGAATACTGAACACATGAAACGTTACTATCCGAGACAGGAACGAAATCACTATGCTTGCCAAAGAATTTTTTTTTTTATCTCAAAAAATTTTAATGGAAAAATCGAATTCAATGAAAAGGGGATTTTGGGTTCAATGAATTTCATGTTTCCAACGTTGGCCAAGCAATACCATACCAGGTCGGACCCTTAAGAAGATCGGCAAGGCCGATAAAATCGAGCTCACCAGATAGTCTGGGGGGAAAAACAATTGACCAAAATTGATTAAAAGCCTACAAGCGAGAGTGAGTAGCCCTTTGTGTACCAAGAGGCCGGGGTGAGCTATTCTTAGCCCTTCTCCTTACTAAAGCGGAGGCGAGCAGCTCGACGCGCCATTGGCCCGGGTGAGCCATGCTCTAACTATTCTTATGGGCAAAGGTAGCCCTCTTACCATGGATATGATCCTGAAATGAAGCAGTGTAATCGCAGGTCAGACCCTTCATGAAGACCAGAAAACTCGGACGGACCGAGTTTACCGGATCGTCTGGGGGGCGAAACGACTGACCAAAGCACATGAATACCAGACCCTAGTACGTCTCGTTGAAATTACTTGTGTCATAGTAGATTCCAAGTGGTAGAAAAACGCCAGACTCCAAAAGACGACTGTTATAGCTCGTCATTACAAGCTCTCACGGTCGTCTAGGGGGCAAGGTATTAAGAGCCGATCGGGCTAAAATACTCTATGGTGGAACTTCTTAGAATATCAAGTGGGAAGCACCGACCGGGATGAAATACATCTGCCTTGAAATTTTATCAGAAACCGTTAGGGTTGAGGTCGCTCGGGTCGCTAAACCAACGACTTCCCAGTCCAGGCTCTCCACGTCAGTAAATTTTTCGAACTTGTAAATAAGAGGTTTGCGTTGGTTTCCAATGGCAATCGAGCTAGTCAAAAAAACAAAATCAGAAGAGTAAAACAGGATAAACACAATTGGCAAAATGGAGGAGTTATATTAATTAATCAAAAGTTGATTAAAAAAAAAAAACACCAGGACTTCTACCCGTAAATACAAGCCCGCTTAACGGAGGGCTGAACAAAAAAAGAAAAAGTCTGGAGGGGGTGCTACTGAAGGAACGAGTCCGGACCGGGTTGTTCGTCGCCGGTCTCCTCTTCTCTATCTTGGTCACTAGATTGCCCACTCGCCACTCTACGGACCCTGGATAACCTTGATCTAACATCTTGGTTGGCCAGCTAAGTGCTTGACCTTACTATTCCTGCATCCTGCTAGGCCGGTGCTTCTGCGAGGTCTTGGTCGGAAAGCTCAAGCTCGATTTTTTCATGATCTACATTTGGGAACTGGCGCCGAACCGAGTTAACTGCCCCCTTAAAGCTGAGCTGGATCACACTCACTACTATTCGGTCTCGGAGCTTGGTGAACTCTTCACTTTTCTTGAAATCCTCTATCGTTTGGTCCTGGAACCCAGTGAACTCTTTATTGTACTTGAAGCTCTCGACCGCTTCAGCCCGTGCCCTCTCCAGCTCAGCTGCCTGATTCTATTTCAATTCCTCGAGTTGAGCAGTAGTAATGTGCTCGGATCGCCTGAGGTCTTCGCCTTCTTGGCCATTCTCTCGCTCTCGGCTCGGGCTCGCTCTACCTCCTTCCGATATTGGCTCAATAGGTCGACGAATTCCTCCTTTTTCCTTGTCAGCTCCTCGAGCACCTGGTCAGCTTGGTGTAAGCGGATCCTAGTCTCCGGCGTAGAGAAGAGGCTTTGTGCGGTCGGTAAAAAAATTAGTTAAAAAAAACATTATTAGCCTAGTCCGAAGACAAAAATCTAAGAGGTCGTCTGAGGTAAGCACTTATCGACAATTGGTACCAATACATGTCGATGCAAAGCCAAGTATCGAACTTCTTGGTGAACCTGGCCTTGTCTGCCGGAAGGGGTGATTTGCTGGACAAAACTCGGAGAATAGTCGAAATCTGAGTGATGGCCTTATCGACTTCAAGGATGGTCGAGGTGACAAATAGCCTCGCCACTTTTTTGCCTTCTTCCTGCACTTCCTCCTGCCGAGACAGAGCTACAGTTCGGCTTCCCTGCTCCTGTCAGGCCAGGGTCGCAGATTAGCTCCTCTTCTCCTGTAGGACCGGGGCATCAAACACCCTTACCTTTCTTTTTTCCTTTTCCTTCTGGGCTTCGGGGGCGGGGTTCTAGGCGGTCACCTTTGTATGCATCGACCTAGCTGTTGCCGGGGTCATCGACCTTCTCAGAGTTGGAGCTAGCCTAGCTTGTCTCTTTTGGGTGGGCTGACTTAACCCTTCTCCCTTATTCACACTCTTCTCCGCCATCCGGGCTAAAGCAGCCAAGTCCATTGCTAAAAAAAAAAAAGAAAAAAAAAAGACGTCAGCCAACGAGAAAAAATTCCTAAGTACAGCTAACAAGACGGGCAGGGCTAGAAGCATTTACCATTTCGAGAGCTCTTCTTTAAGGTTGGCACGGGTAGGGACCAATTACTCCAAAATTACAGATCGTAGAGGCACAACGTGAGCAGTGAATCGACGTGAACAAACGGGGTTTGAAGTATTAACTCTCTCTTCTTGAGGATCTCCGGGCTGGCCTCGTGCTTCTTTGTCACTGAAAAAAGACAAGCGAACTCAAAAATAATAACTGGAGTAAAGGAAAAAGAGAGCTTCGAGCTGAGATGCTTACCCACAGTCTTCTAGTGCCTCTAGACCGGGAACTCAAATTCAGGCGCTTTATTGGCCTCCCATCCAGCGCCGCCTAGAAAGAAGAAGTTTGGCTTCCAATCCTTGATGGATTCAGGGTAACCCTCGAGGAATTTTTTCCGAACCAAGAAGTAACACCAGCCCTTTCTCCAGGGCAGAGCTTTCGCTAATAATAGAGCGTGGAATAGCTCGAGAGACGATGTGATCCTTTCTGCTAGGCAGATCATGTGGAAAGACACGATTATGTGTATGCTTTTGGGAGATAGCTGTGACGGACATAGACCCAGGTCCTAACAGACCTCTCTCACCCAAAGGTAGATGGGGAATTGTAGCCCAACCTACATCTGCAGCTCGTATACATCGATAAATCCTTTAGGTGGAGAACAAGCCCAGTCGTTCTCCCCAAGAACGCGCATCTCTCCCGCGTCCAGAATCGCTTATCTTGAGCGCAGTTCCATGATATCCTTCTCTGCCAGGTCAGATTTCACCCTCCAAACCCAAGCTTCCAGGGGGAACTTCGCAGACCAGCCGACCAGAAGTCAAACTCGTTCTGAAGGGGTGACCAGATGTCGATAGTTGAGTGGCCTCCCCCTGTAAGGGCATGGCCTCTGTGCTGAACTCTACTACTGGAGCCGTGCCGAGTTCAGCCACGAGGCGCTATGTGGAGCCCAATTTGCTCCTTCTTCTTCTCCTTAGAGACATGTGGGATGCGTCAAGAAAAGGGAGTGCCCCCACTCTGGTCTCTCCAGGGGATTCCTCGGAAGAAGACGTCCACTAGATGGCAAGCTCTTGCTCAAGCGCCGGCCCAGTGGCCAAGAGAACGCCTGTCTCATTGGTTTCCATCGTAGACGAGCTAAGCTTGATCTCGACAGCCTAGGAGTGAGTCACGTCCACATCGGATCCAGACAGGTTGCTCTCTGATGAGTTGGACTTAGAAATAGAAGACATGAAGAAAAATAGAAGAGAAGTACCGTACTCGGACGTCGGGTAGAGCTTTTGTACGACTCTGGTGAAGTAATCTGAGAAATGAACTGGGTATTTATAGGGGTGCCGAGTAACTGAATCATCGCGTTGATCGGATAATTTGCAAAACTTCGATTCATGCGCCTTCAGCCATGTGTCGCGTATCCGGTCAGTGTGACCGTCAAGCTTCCTATGGAAGCCAAGAGGCGCGTCCGGTTAAATTTCTCCAACTGAACCGACCTGAGCCCTCAAGCTACGTCATCTCAATCTCATCATTGCCACCTTCCATCAGGTTGGCTGACCGTTCTCGGTGGTCTGACGGCAGAACCCTAAGCGTCTTATGTCCCATTTTCCTACTAAGGCTTGGGAAAAAATTGATGAGGGTAAAATCGAGCCCCTTTCACGTGTCAACCACCTAGACCAGACCTGCCACGTCACTTGCTCCATGTCGCGACGACTTGGATTAGCCCGATGTATAGACAGCTCGGACGGATTTTCCAGGTCGGTCGATGGGAAGCATTCCAAGATCTTCAACAACAGTAGCCCCTCTGAAGGATCGCCGCGTGATCTCAGGTCAGAGTGCCCAAACCGACCTGTGCCTAGTTGCTCGAGCTGATCAGCCAATATTCCAAGTTGGCCCGTATCTCCGTTATCCACAGTAAAGGGCCTAAGGCCCAGGCCCATGGCTCTAATCAACTGTGTTGTCCATGCGCATGACGACTTAGCACTAATTTGAGCTTATGGACCTAATCTTGCTGAAGCTAATCACATTTCCACCTATAAATAGAAGGCTTCTCCAACATATTTGGGGGATCGGAAAGCAATTCTAGAGAGAAAAACTCCACCATAGGTTACTCAGACAGGTCGAGGTAACAGTAACTTCTCAATCTATATTTCTACCCCGGACTCTTATTCTCATGCCGAAGGGGACACGCTGGGAAAAACCCGGTCCATCCTGTGTGCAGGTGACAGATTGGAGCTCGGCCCAGACAATGGCTAGGATCATTAGGCCAAGAACACAAGACTTGGGCTGAGACGTAGGTCGGATAAAACTTGCCCAGCCCAGCTACGATATGCAAGAACGACGATCAATCAAGCACCATATCCCTTCTCCCCCGATCCGAGAGTGTCCAGACCATACTGTTGGTCAGTCAATTTCTGACACCAACAAAAAAAAACTGATTAATTTTGTTAGTATAATTGATTAACGTGCATCGATTATTTAACACAACCTCAACTCTAATTTAATTTCAGAACTAGTAACCAATTTCCATACCAAAAAAAATGTTTTTGTTTTCTGTTCCCAAAGAAAAACTGTTTCTGTTTTCTGTTAAAGAAAATGTCTGTTTTTCAGTTCTCAAAAAACTGTTTCTGTTTGCAAACTATTACACCTCAAGTAATAGTTTTTAATCTTAATGTATTTAATAGATTTTATATTGTAGTTTACTTTGATAATTCAGATTGTTGTGATGCTTCCTTATTGGCCGACTTATGTTCGTGTATTGTCAAACATTTATTAATGTGGTCAGGAGAATTAATGGAAGACGGATTTAGTATTTATTTACTTAAAAAACATGAAACGATATTAGTGTAATTAATTTCATTTATTTTTTTATAAACTTTAGTGCTGATGTGATAATTAAATGAATTTTAGTATTATATATTTTAAAAAAAATGTGTGCGAATTTTTTAATGCAGTTCAAGAATGGTAGTCATTGAAGAGTCATATTATAAATTAAAAAGTCAGTTAATTATGTGTATTAATGTTAATAATGTTTGTGTTAAATTTATAATACATAATTAAAATTAGGCACCAACAAGTTACATTCGTGCCTTTAGGCATGGGGTATAACGAGTTTTGTTAAAAAAAACAATCAATATAAGAGGACTTATTTTGAAAAAATAAAAAATAATTTAAATTTTGAAGGTAAATAAGTGAATGATTTAACATTTTCTTTCTCTGCCTCTTTCTGTATATATTTTTTCACAACGATCAAAACAAAAAATAATAAATAAATAAAGGTTAGTTTTGTCCAATTTTGTGTAAAATTTATATAGAAAGTTATATTTCACATATTTTTTTGTTTGTTGAATTGAAAAAAAAAAATTACTTTTACAATTTATTAAGAATAATTTGTTAAGAACTAAAAATTAAATTCTTTATAAATATAATAAAAAGTTTTAAAAAACAAAAAACAAAATAAATTTATGCATGATAAAAAATAATTTCATAATTATAAAATAAAATTAGGTATTTATTTTGAATAAATACTTTAGTTTTACGTACTACCATGAATTATATTGTATTGGTAATTAATCAACGAAAACAGAAGAAGAGCCTTGGCGCAACGGTAAATGTTGTCGTCATGTGATCTTAAGGTTACGGGTTCGAGTCGTGGAAATAGTCTCTTGCGAAATGCAAGATAAGTTGCGTACAATATACCTAAGTTGTCTGACCCTTCTCCGGACTCCGCGCATAGCGGGAGATGTATAGTGGATAGTAGCAGAATTATGTTGAAATAAAAAATAAAAAAAAAACAAAAAGAGAGAGTTTTTTTTCTTATTGGGCTGAAATTTATGGATTCATTTTAATTTATTACTAGTTTTTTGCCCGCCCGTATGCGCAGGCTATATATATATATATATATATATTATTTTATTTTTTTAGTTTAGTGTTTTTTTTTTTTTTTTTGCTTAATCAATTTTTTTTATATTAGTTATTAAGTTGTGTGTTTTAGTACAATGATTGATTTCTTAAAATAGCATGTGTATACATCTAATTGAAAGAGGTAAGTATATCATTTTTCTTACCCAAAAAAATTCAAAAGTTGAGTATGAATTTGAGGAATAGAAAATTTTGCATAATGATAAATATTTTTTTTTTTTGTTGTACATGAGTGAAGTAGGTAGTAAAGTAATTCACAATTATTAGTTTAGGGGACTCGAGTTACAATTATTAGTTAAGGAGACTGAGTTGATCAAAAGTAGGTCTCCTAATTGTACGATTAACATTGTCATTGTAGAGTGCCTTTACAAACAAAAAAAAATAATTATGAAAATTTTTATACACTGAGAAACAAAAAATTATGTAAACATTTACATATTAAAAAAATACTAATTATATAACCATTTATACATCTACAAAGAAAAATGTTTGCTATTGATTTGAGAGAAATAAAGAGATCAGATGTTAATTCCAAGGTTTGTAACCTAGTGAATATGTCTTAGCCTCCTTTGTGAAATGTTTAGAATTCAACCTCATCCCCTGAAAAAAAAAAAAAAAAAAAAAAAAAAAAAAAAAAAAAAAAAAAAAAAAAAATTGTCAAGGAGAAGCTGAAGCACAAAATTTCAAATTGTTCTTGTGCTATAAGAATGAAAATGGTGAGGATCTCGAATATCAGTTGTGGCGTTATAGTGGATGAAATGATTTGTGTTAAAATATTGGTATTCGGGAGTGTTGGGTTAGCTTTCTATTCCTTTTTTTTTTAAAAAAAGTCTTTAATTCTATTTTTAATCATATAATTATCATGTCATATATATAGTGTCCATACATTTGTTGTTTAGTAGTGTTGTGGAAAAATATTTTTTTAATGAGATAAAGGTTGTCATTATTTGGGGGGTTTTATGTTGACCCACTGACTCAATATAAGCTTCCTCTGTTTTTTTTTTTTTTTTTTTTTTGATACAAAGATTCATTATTGTGAAAATACTTTTACATCATTTAGTAAAAAAATTGGGGTAAAAAGTGCCAAAAACATAATTAGAATGTTAGACTTTTACACTTACCGTAGAAAAAAAAACTTCCACATCACATGTCCCCATGATTTCATGACGTTCGTTGGCAGGCCTCCTCATGGTCATCATTTGCTCAGCCTTCAGCATTTTTGTTCGTAACCGTTGGTGGCCCTCCCCATCGTTCGTCACCTGATTTTCGTAGTCGTCGTTCCACCATCGTATGTTGTTGTGGGATTGCAGAGATAATCTGAAGAGGTAATGTGACATTATGTCGATCACGATAAGCAAACAATTGAAATAAATGAGGAATGTGTGAGAGATGAAATGAGAGTTTGATATTTGTAGAGACAATAAATGATAGTGGAGAGTTTTGGGAATGGAGAAAGTGCAGAGTGGGGATAGTTAATGGTGAAGTGATATTGGATAATTAATTATTTAGATTAAGGGAATCTGGGTCATCTATTCATCAAAATCAATAAGAATACAGAGATGAGTCATTGTTGAAGCTGATTCATTCACGAGGAAAGACTTCTGATTTTATATATATCACTAGTTTTAGACCAACGCTAAGCACGGGTTTGAAAAAACATTTACGTGATTTGATTATTTAAATATTATATTTATTAATTTTCGTCGTAAAATCGGTAACAAGAATTATCGCCATTATTAATAAATTTGTTGAATACTGTACATTGGAAATTTGACGAGTTGGTTTTAGGATAGGAATTTCTCTATAGGAGAAACCATAGTCCGGCCTTGGGAAACCGGGTCGTGACAAGTTTGGTATCAGAGCTTAGGTTATAGATTCTGCAGGCACAGAGCTTAGGTTATAGATTTTGCAGACCTAGAATTTAGATTGGTGAGCACTTTGAACCAGGGTTAGGACAACCATCAATCATAATAAACTGTTAATGTTAGTGAAATTGCGAAGTAAAAGTGAAATGTGTTTTATGTGTGTATGTATGAAGTTAATATAATACGTGACTTATGTGATCTATGTGTTGTATTTGTCTCCATTACGTGATATTATCAAGTGATGGTGTATGTGCATTAATATTTTCACATGTACACCAATTGTTCGCACATATATACGTAGAAATAAAGGTGAAAAATATTATGGGGTCAATAATATATATACAAGCATTGACGTTGCCGTTATGTTTTTGGGAGGTTGGACACTTTGCACTAATGTGTTATTACCATTATTTCACTTTGGTCCCTATAATTTTAATTTGAACATATTAACACTTGAGATAACGGTGGATTAATATTTGAACATATTAACAATTTGAGATGGTGGGTGATTAGAGTAAATTATTTATAATGAGTTAAATAAGTCTGGGTGAGTGCCATGTTAGTCGTGGACCATTGAAAATTGTCGCTAAATGGGAGTTATTAATTTAAAGGTGTATAATGTCTTCTATATAAATTGTAAAATTATATTTTCGTATTAAATTATGAAAAGGAAGGGGTTGATAAGATGGATGATTTTACGATGAGTCATGGATCAAGTAGAATTTTAAAGGTGAAAAAAATTATTTTTATTAGATTGCGATGCCGTAGTATTATTTGTACAGAGTGTTGATTATCTGCTTTGGTAGAACGCTGATTATCTATACAAAGCATTGATTATCTACTTCGACAGAGCGTTGATTATTTGCTATGACAGAGCGTTGTTTATCTGTCGGGCATGGCCCTACAGAACGTTGATTATTTGCTAGGCGAGCAGAGCGTTGGCCCGTCTGGACTGCAAATCCCACGGGTGTACCCTTACCATTGGGGATAATAAATGACCCTGACGTTGTTGATCACATTAGATGACACAGTTGTGCAGGTTACGGTGTTGTCGCAAACGCTGATCATGTAGTTAAATAATCCTATGGCTAATGGTGTGCAATATTTTATTTTATTACATAAATGTTTGGATTGGTGAATTTAAAATAATTGAAAATTGGTTGATTTAAATTATTTGGATTGGTGTTTTAAATATATTATTTATTACATTGGTGGCAACGGGAAAATTGGTTTCCAACTTGGAATGCGGTATATATGATAGTATCTTTTGAAACGTGGTGTTTGAAAAGAAAAATATATACACTTGATCCATAAATTCTTTCATATTATGAAGACGGTCTTCTATATAAGTTTACAAAATCATAATTTTCATATAAACGATGAAAAAAAATGTGTTTATTAAAATTGAACGATTTTATGACTTATGTGAATCAAGTGGGTTTTAAATATGGAAAATTGTTTTATACTATGCCATAGTTTTCTTATCGTTAGGCCGATATGACTTGCGAGATGTGGATTATCTGTTAGACGTGGTCCTGCAGAGCGTTATTTATCTGCTAGGCATAGTCCTGCAGAGCGTTGTTTATCTGCTAGGTATAGTCTTACAGAGCGTTAATTATCTGTCCGGAGGATTAGTCCGGCAGAACGTTGGTGGACCCATCATGAGTGCAAATCTTGTGGGTGGTTGCCCCTATCCTTGGGGATATATAAGGGCCCTGGCACTGGTAGTTGCTGTAGTTGGCACCAGTCGTACTAGTTACGACTGCTAGTCACTGTAGTTAGCGCAGTTGTACAGATTGCAGTACCGTCGTAACTCCTGATTGTGAGGTAAACGATCCTACGGCTAGCAAGGAAGTATGTTATTTTATGATATATACATGAGTTGATTTGTCGATTTAAAAATGGGTGCTATGTTGAAAATATTTGGTTGAGATGTTGATTTTGACGGTGAGATGGTTATATTTTGTTGAGATCTATGTTGAAAATATTTTGTTGAGATTTGAATATAACCTGGTGGGACTACATTTTATATTAGGAAGTGAATTTTGATAAACACTTGATCCATAAAATATTTTTATACTATGAAGATAGTACACTGATAAAAAAATAACTCAATTGTATGTATTGGTCCACTATCAACATTAGGCGGAGTCAGAATGTGGGGGTCATTGGGATTTCATGGGGAAAGGATAATCTGAATTATCTTTGAGTTGATGAGTATTTTAGAAATTTATTGATATAATATTTTTATATACAGTGACTATTGACTTTTTATGACATATCGGATTTTTGTAGTTGTGAAGTATTTATGTATTTCGATATATATTTATATGTGAATTGAGACGTATTTGAAGTGCTTGGCCTTGTTAGGGACTTGATTAAATGTGGAGGTATGAAGAAAATTCTTATAGATGACCCGTTTGATGTAAATTTGATACGTATTGATGTGGTTTGGTGATATTTGTGTGTTTTGAGAGACAGTTATGTGATTTTGACGTATTGCAAAAAATTTATTATTTAAAGTTAGATTATGGTAATTTTTATAAAACGGTTATGAGGTTGTTGAAAATTTTTGATATAGATATTGAGATTGATGATTTTTGGTCTCACAGGCCAGTTCACGTGGAGTTTGGGCTATATGTTGCGTATAATATGTGGTTGCGAACATGTTGGTTTAAATGTTGGATAAAAATATTGTTGCGAATGGGTTGATTGGAAATGTTGGATGAAATAGAAAAACAAATGTTTGTTACGGAAAAATTATTGAGGTCGTAGACCTATTGAAAATAAGATAGATCCAATCCATTGAGACTGCCGTGATATTTTAAGAATATATTGTATTTATATTGTTATTGATTGCTATTTTTATCAGAGTAGCATAACAGAAACATTTGGAAACACAAGATTCTTTGACAGTTGATTGTATGTGTTAGGTGTTACCGACTAAAGTGCACCTTGTTTATTGGTTATTGGATATAATGTATGCCACTGCAAATGAAAATATTGCGATGTTGGAACGGGAATCGACGGTTACGAATTAATGGTGACTTTTGGTTATGGAACCCTACATAGAAAACAATTGTTATAGAATTAAGTGTGACTAACATGACCATGAAGTACGAAACTGAAATATTATAGGTTTGACTGAAATTTTAATTCTTATTGTTTTGACGAAAATTTCGGGACGAAATTTCTTTTAGGAGGGAAGAGTTGTAAGACCCTGATTTTTCTTATATGTACATTTTGAGTCGCATTTGAGTACAGTTGAAAATAACGGGGTGAATGGTATTATTTATTATTTGATTTAAAAGTTTAGGGGTCAAATTGTAATTTATATAACATTAAAATTAGAAACTGGATAATTAATATCTTAACTAAAATGAAGGGGAGGATTGTGCAAATTATATATATATATATATATCTGTGTGTGTGTTGAAAAAGATGGTCAAACCTCACCAACCTACTGTTTCCTTTGAACTTATCTCCGTTCTCGATTCTTCGGTTCATTTCCCTAAGATTCATGTACGTGTATATATGTGTGTGTGTGTGTGTGTGTGTGTGTGTGTGTATATATATATATACACACACACACACAACATATATAACCATCCCTACATTTATGAGAGACGTGGGCGGTGAGGAGGAGCAAAATCGAAACAGATGAGAGAAAGATAGGGAAATGGGTTTATGAGGTTAGTCCGATTGTTGTGTGGGTGTAGGTGTTTCGTTTGTGAGGGTTCTGTTCGTTCGTCGTGGGTATGTCATTCAGCTATTCTATTTGTGTCAGTATGTGTGTGTTCGTCGTTGCAGTGCCGGAATGTGTGTGCGGTGTGGTTATGTGTGCGTTCGGGAGTTCATCGCCTGAAGCGGGTACGTGTGTGTTTAGTGGTGGGTATGTGTGGGGGTTGTTCATCAGTGTGTGTTGTGTGTGCATGGTAGTGTGGGGTGTCGCTGGAGTGGAGTGGAGAGAGAGAGAGCAGTGGGTGTGTGTTATTTGCGTCGGCTGTGTGTAGGTATTTCGTCGTAGGGTGTATGATTGTTGTGTGGGTGTCGCTGGCTGTGAGTGAGTGAGCGAGCATGTGTGTGTGCTTATCCGTTCAGTTGGTTCGTCGACGGTGGCGGTGGTGGTGTGAGTTTGGTTTGACGGAGGTGGCGGTAGTGCGTGTTTTGATTGTCATCGTCGTTGCCAGAGCGTGTGTGTGTGTGTCACCATCGGTTATTTGGGCCGATGGTAAGTGAGAAATAGAGAGAGAAAGAAGTGGGTATGAGGGTGGTTTAGACAGAGAACAGTGTATGTGTGTGTGTGTCTGTTGTGTGTGTGTGTGTGTGTGTGTGTGTGTTGCTGCTGCGATGTGTGTGCGCGTAGAACGGTGCGGGGTGGCTGGCGGTTAGTGGCGTGATCAGCGGTGTCGTCGGTCGTTGGCGGCTGGGCGCAAACGGAAAACACAAACAAGAATAGGAAAAGAAAACAGAAAACAAAAAAAAAGGAAGAAGAATGAGAAAAAGGAAAAAGGAAAAGAAAAGGAAAAATGCACAAACCACCCCAATAAAATCCAAATCCAATTGCAATGTCAGTGGAAAAATCCGGGAAAGGTAAAATTCCTAACTCTTTTCATATATGCATTTAATTGTCGTATTTTGTGAAATTTTACTTGTCGAAATTGTATGAAATATATTGGACGATGCGGAATTTATGTGACGAGCATGTTTACATGGTTTATGTGTTAAATTGGACGATACAGAATTTATGTGATGAGCATGCTTACGTGGTTTGTGATATATAAATTAAATGCATGTATTAGAGAAGTTGGAGTTCTACTGAGCGTTAGCTTACAACCCCACAGTGTTTGGATTGCAGGGTCAGCTGGGACGAAATGAGAGAAGAGTTTTTGTGAAATTTCTATTGTAAAAATCGTAATTTTTATTTATTGTTGTAATTGGCGAAAATGGTAATATTAATTATCTTAGTTGATGTAGAATGTTTCTCTCAATAATAATGTATCGAATATTCGGTAAATGTAATTGTTGAATATAACTGGTTTGATTTAATGTTGGGAAGTCGATTTCCATAAAATTATGATGAGATAATTTGAGTTAATAAAATATTGAAAATTGGGATTTAAATTATAAACTCGAGACTTTGAATTTGGTCGCCGTTGTATATTCAATCTGCGGATTAACTTTTAAATGAAGTATTGGATTAATTGATGATATATTTAAATGCTGATTATTAGATTTATTAATTTTCGTCGTAAAATCAGTAACAAGAATTATCGCCATTATTAATAAATTTGTCGTATACTGTACATTGGAAATTTGACGAGTTGGTTTTAGGATTGAAATTTCTCTATAGGAGAAATCATAGTCCGGCCCTGGGAAATCGGGTCGTGACAGTATATATAAACAATTCCGTATGAATGGAGCTGTATATATGAATAGTGACGTATTAGTACCATATACGTGAATAGTGTTATATCTTTACTGTATATGTAAATAGTGACGTATCAACACTGTATACGTGAACAGTGACGTATACGTGAATAGTACCATCGAATTATACAGTACAAATGTGAATAGTATCCGTGAACAACAACCCCCAACTAATAGCTCTGATACCACTGTTAGGGAATCAGGGTCAAACCAGTATCACGCAATTAAGGATTGAGATTAAGAAAAATATAGAAATTGACACAAAAATATTTATGTAGTAAAGCCCTCAATTAATTTGAGGGAAACATCCACGGGCAAGAAATAAGGATTTCACTATTGGAAAATATTTCACAACGTCCCTCTATAAATAAGGAGAGAACAAATACAACTCTATCTTGAAATAGGAGAATACATATCTCTCTATACAAAATAGGAGAAACTAAGAAATGACTACAAGGGATAACACTTCAGGAGAAACTTATGATTTGTTTTTCTCTTTGAGGTTTGGAATTATTTCTTCTACAACATCTCCCCCTATTTATAAGGGGAAAGTATAGACTCTGCTTCAATAAAGACGTTCATGGTGGAAGAAAAATATTCCACCAATATATATGGTTTACCAACAATTATTGACAAAATGAGTAAAGCCAAACATGGATTTACCCACTTTCAATAAAAGTGGTTCACCTACTCTTATTGATAATCATCATATCACAAATCGTTGATGCCCTCTGACCGACGTTGCTGCTACAGCCGGAGCTCTACTGCGCCATCGCCGTCGCCATTGCTATTCCGATTTTGAGAAACCTAACGAAGGTTTAAGGGTGGCAGAGGGGTTGAAACTCAATTCGATTTAATTTCGTTTTTAGGTATGTCGGATTCAATTTTGTTCCTGCTATATGCAATGTGAAATAGTTGTTTTTGTTTTGTTCCCAATTTCTTGTTTCTTTGAATAAAAATAGAAATTACCCTGTTCCTAGAACAAATGTGAATTTCCTGCTATTTTTTTCTCCTTGCTATATATCATGTGCAAATGTTGTTTTAATGCATTATTTTGTTCATATCCCTGTAGTATGCAATCCTAAGCTATTGAGTCAAATGGAAATGGAAATAATGTTGGTTTGGCTAGATTATTAATGAGTCAATGACATAATGATTTAGGTTGTCTTCCGACTCCATCCCAAAAAAAAAAAAAAAACATTTTCTGTTTTCTGTTCCTAATTTTTTTTTTTTCATGTTTTCTGTTAAAAAAAATTGTATCTTTTTCGTAAAAAACTATTTATGTTTTTGTTCCCCCTCCCCCCCCCCCCCCCCCCCAAAAAAAAAAGTTCATAAAGGCACTATATGCATTAAAAATGATGAGGGTAAAATCGGGCCCCCTCCACGTGTCAACCACCTGGACCAGACCTACTACGTCACCAGTTCCACGTCGCGACGACCTGGATCAACCCGGTGTATAGACAGCCCGGACAAACTTCCTAGGTCGGTTGATGGAAAGCATTCCAAGATCTCCAGACCGACCTGTACTTAGTTTCCCGGGCCGATCTGCCAATGTTCCAAGTCAGCCCTTATCTTCGCCATCCATAGTAAAGGGCCCAAGGCCCAGGCCCATGGATCTAATCAGTCGTGCCGCCTACGTACCTGATGGCTTAGTGCTAATCCGAGCTTAAGGCCCTAATCTTGTTGAAGCTATTCACATTTTTGCTAATAAATAGAAGGCTTCTCCAACACATTTGAGGGATCAAAAAGCAATTATAGAGAGAGAAACTCCACCATAGGTCGCTCAGACCGGCCGAGGTAACAATAACTTCCCGATCTATATTTCTACCCCAGGCTCTTACTCTTATGCTGGAGGGGACATGCTGGGAAAAGCCCAGGTCGTCCTGTGTGCAAGTGACAGATTGGAGCTCGGCTCAGACAACGGCTAGGAGTATCAGGTCAAGAACACAAGACCTTGGCTCAGACGCTGGTCAGATAAAACCTACCCAGCCCGACTGCGATATGCAAGAACAACGATCAATCAAGCACCATATCCCTTCTCCCTGATCCTAGGTTATCCGGACCATAAGTCGACCAATTTTCGACACCAACAGTTTGGTGCCATTTGTGGGAAATGCTACTAAAAGCCTTCTCCAAGTCATCAGCTACTTGCTCTACTAAGGTTTGATGAACACAAGGTCTGGTCACTCTCAACGATCAGAAAACATAAACAACCTGGTGAATAGACAACCTGGGAAAGATATGCCCCGAGCACTAAGGCCGGAAACCAGGGCCACAGCCCGTTGAACGGTTAACAAAAAAGACGTAGAGATTGAAAGGCAAAATATCAATATTGAAGGACAATCTTATCAACCAAACCCAACCTCGGGAGTCTGCCTGGGACTGGCATCTGGGGCCATCGATGCTACCAGGCTTGACAATGTGGAATGCCAGCTCAACAAGTTCCAGGAATACTTTGACATCTTCCTTTCTCGTCTACCTCCGGCCCAGGTTGAAGGGGGATCGAACCTTCATATCGCAGGGGACAGGGCCCGTCCACAGGAGTCCAATGATCGAGCGCTCACCTTTCACAAATAGGTGGCTTGGGTCTAGCCTCAGGTCATTAACTAGGCACCAAGAGAAAGGGATCTAGACCTCCTGGTTATCTCGGTATCTGCCAAGATCGTTTCGAGCACCGATCTCGCTAAATCTAGGAGATGGACTTCTACTTCTCGCCACCAGCATGGAGAAGGGAGGCCAGGCTTACTGCCAGCCAGGTCGTCGCCCCTGAAAGTGTATCGACCACGATAGAATGACACCTAGTGGAAATAGAGGCCATTCTTAGTCAGATGCGCAACACCAGGGGAACCACTAGGCTGCACACTGGGATCAGGTCCCTTTTCGTTGTAGAGGTCACGGATGAACTAGTTCTGTACTAATTTCCCAATACCCCAGCAACCCCGTACGATGGGACGACTGATCCACTGGAACATCTCTCTATTTATGTCTCCCATATGGATGTACATGCTGCCACCAACGTAATATGGTGCAAGTTCTTCTCCCTCAGACTAACCGGTCCTGCTAGGACGTGGTTCAATGACCTCCCATTGGCCTCAATCTCCATGTTCCTCCAGCTTCAACAATAGTTCATGGAGAGGTTCAGCCGATCACGGCATAGGCCAAAGACTGTCTCTCATCTCCTCGGCATCAGACAGGAGGAGAATGAGAATCTGGCTAATTATGTACACAAATTTTGGATGGAATCCCTCACCTGTGAGGGGGTGTCGGATGAGGTGGAACTCAACACCTTTATTGGTGGGCTGAGCCATAGGAGGCTCTTCTACGACCTGAATTCTAGGCTAGAGACCAGCCTGTGCGAGGCCCTAGACATTGGCACCAATTTCTACAAAGATGATCTCATCGATAAGATCAAGAAAGAGAATGAAGATATCCTCAGAAAGAAAGCCCAACCTGATGAGGGGAGGAGTCGATCTCAAGTCTCTAGAAGGCTCCAGGCAGAAGGAAGGTTGGGACCACTGCCTGGCGATAGGAGGTTGCCTCCAGGCCCTTGCTAGCCCGTTTACACTCCTGCACCTCTCCTGAGGGGGAAACCTCTAGGCAGGTTGACCGATAAGTACTACAACTTCCACAGGAGCAACGACTATGCTATCGACGAGTACTTCCAGTTGAAGGAGAAAATTCATACCCTCATCCAAAGAGGCTACCTTGGTAATTATGTCCAGTGACAGGACGAGGATCGGTCCGGTACAAATGACCGTTACGACGGAGAGCACAAAAAACGGAGTGATAATCAGGCTTAGCCCTGCCGCGAATGCGCTGGTGACGACTTTGACTTGAGGGTTGACGGTGAGATTAACGTCATCCATGACAGCCTGGGTTTCGGCGGAGAAACATCTTCTTCCCGAAAGAGGTGAGAAAGTAAGGGCAAAAGAAAGACGAAACATGGTGTCTATGCGGTCAACTTGAAAGATGCTGCCTTGCATAATGTGATCTCCTTCAGCGAAGCCAACTTGAAAGGGGTGCACGTTCCGCATGATGACACCTTGCTCATTTCAGCCTTGGTCAATCATTTCAAGACGATGAAGATACTCATTGACGGAGGCAGCTCAGCGGATATCATCTTTAAGGGGACTTCGACAAAATGGGCATGGACTCCAGCTCTGTGCAGCCCATAAAGTCCCCCCTCGTCGATTTTTAGGGGGGCATGGTCAGTTTGGTTGGCTGGGTCTTGCTGCCCGTCACTGTTAGTTCCAACCCCGACATTACCAATGTCCAGTTTAAATTCCTTATAGTTGAGAGGTCTTCGCCCTACAATGCGATAATGGGTCAGCCCACCATGGCCGCTCTGAAGGCCGTGTACTTCCCATATTACCAGAAAATGAAATTCTCTACAGATTCAGGGGTTGGAGAAGTTTAGGGGAACCAAGAGATTGTCCGGTCCTGTACAAAAAGGGCCTTGTAGAGGAAATAACAATTACAGTTGGGGCCCGAGCTGAGTACCCCGTGTCGAACTCACGGAGAGCTCGTGGTCATAACTGGCGTGGTTGAGCCCATCCCGATCGACGATCCGTGTGACGAAGAGCCCATCCCCCGGCCTCATGAGGACCTGATTGACATCCCCATTCACCCCACCATAACAGAAAGGACGGTGAGAATTGGGGCTCAGCTCGACCCGAAAGAACGATCCAACCTCACCGAGCTACTGATAAGGAACTACGATATTTTTGCCTGGTCGCATAACGGACTTCTTGGGATTGATCCCAGTATCACCATGTACTGGCTGTATGCCGACGTGCATCATCCCCCTGTTTTCCAAAAAAAGTTTCATCCAGACCGACAGAAGATAATTGAAGAGGAGATGGATAAGCTCATCAGGTCGAACGTCGTGGAATAGGTCAAGTTCCCGGACTGGCTCGCAAATGTTGTGTTGGCCCCGAAGGCCAGCAACAAATGGTGACTTTGCGTCGACTTCAAAGACCTGAACAAGGCCTGCCTGAAAGATTTCTTTCCCCTCCCGAGGATTGACATCGTAATCGACGCCACGGTGGGACACGAGCGGTTCAGCTTCCTTAACGCTTACACCGATTATACCCAAATTCCCATTATCCCCCAGATAAGAGCAAGACCTCATTTATCATTGACAGGGGTACTTATGGCTACAAGGTTATGCCATTTGGCCTCCGCAACTCAGGGGCGACCTATCAGAGGCTTGTCAACAAAATGTTCAAGGTAGAAATCGGGAACACGATGGAGATGTATGTCGATGATATGCTCGTGAAAAGTAGTCGGGCTGAAGATTACCTAGGATTTCTCTAGGCCTACTTTGATAAGCTCTGAGCTCACTGCATGAAGTTGAATCCGAGCAAGTGCATTTTTGGTGTGTCCGATGGTAAATTCCTGGGCTTCATGGTCTCCTAGCGTGGCATTGACGCCAATCCTGACCAGATCAGCGTGGTGCTCGGTATGGATTCTTCTCGAAATAAGAAGGAGATCCAGATGCTGACAGACTGTTTGGCCGCCCTGCACTGGTTCATCGCCAGGTCGTCCGAAACAGGGTATTCGAGTGGACCAAGGAGTGTGATTGCGCCTTTGAAGAACTAAAAAAATACCTCTCATCGGCTCCCCTACTAACCACACCTCAGAAAGGTGAAGACCTACTCCTTTACATTGCGGTCTCTTTTACGGCCGTCAGTGTTGGCCTCGTCAGAGATGACGCCGGTGTACAAAGCCTAGTCTATTACTCAAGCTGTGTCCTAACTGACGTCAAGACGAGGTACACCAAGTTTAAAAAATTGGCTTATGCCCTGCTGATCGCCTCGAGGAAGCTACAACAGTATTTCTAGGCTCATACCATTGTGGTATTGACTGACCAACCATTAAGGCAATTTATTCGCTCCCCCGACGTCCTCATTTCCCCAGATAGAGAGGAAATTGAGTACGCCCTCAGGCTCGGATTTCGAGCTACAAATAATGAGGCTGAGTACGAAGTATTGTTGGCGAGGCTATGGTTAGCCTGGGAATTCAAAGTAAGAACCCTCCGGTAATGTGCGATTCCTAGCTCGTTGTTAACTAGGTTAACGGTGGTTACCTAGTGAAGGACTCGAGCGTGGTGGCCTACCTAGAGAGGGTGAAAAACCTGACCAAACGTTTCGAGAAAGTGAAAGTCACGCAAATACCCCGAGAAGAAAATAGACATGCTGACGCATTGGCTAACTTGGCCTCAGCAGTGGAATACACGCTCAAGAGGAAGGTCCTCGTTGAATTTCACGTCGAGTCGAGCACAACCTTCTCGAATGAGACCGGGATGATATGCACCCTGGATTTTGAGCCGACTTGGACGAACCCCATCGTAAGCTGTCTCACCGACATGACGCTTCCAAGTGATCAGGCTCACTCTTGTAGAGCACGGTACCAAGCGGCGCGGTACACCATCATTGACGGTGTTCTTTATCGAAAATTCTTCTTCGGTCCATACTCCTGATGCCTCCGACCTGAAGAAGCCAACTACGTTATGAGAGAGGTCTGTGAGGGAATTTGTGAAAATCACTTGGGAGGCAGGTCCTTAGCTTAGAAGTTACTCCTAAACAAGTATTACTGGGCGAAGATGCTTGAGGACGCGGAAGAATTCATGAAGAAGTACGATAAGTGCCAACGATTTGTCGTACACCCTCACGTTTTGCCAACCGAGCTGGTTTCGATGTCCAGCCCATGGCCATTTATCCAGTGGAGAATCGATCGCCTCGACCCGTTTTCCCAGGGGACTGGCCAGAGGAAATTCCTAGTCGTCACCATCGACTACTTCACTAAATGGGTCAAGGCTGAGCCACTCACCAAAATCACCAAGCAACGGATTCGGGATTTTGTCTGGAAGTGCATAGTTTGCTGGTTTGGCATCCCGAAGGCTATCGTCTCCGATAATGAAAAACAGTTCGAAAATGACCTGTTTGCCGAGCAGGGGATCAGAACGCATTTCTCTTCCCCTGGTCATCCTCAGGCTAACGGCTAGGTCGAAGTCACTAACTGGACTATTTTATAAAACCAGAAGACCAAGTTGGACAAATCCAAGGGGTTATGGGGGGAAGACCTGTATCCCGTGTTGTGGGCGTACCATATAACAGCCCGAACTCTGATCAGAGAGATACCATTCGCAATGACGTTCAGTTCGGAGGTGGTCATCCCAGTCGAGATTGGTCTACCCTCTCTTCGTACGGCCAGATCGGTCGACTGAGCTGAAATGAGGCGGGCCTGGTTCTCAGCCTCAACCTACTCGAAGAGATGAGAGAAAATGCTCAAATCTACGAGGCCACATATCAACAAAGAATAGCCCGCCACTACAATTGTCGAGTTCGGCCCCGATCTTTTGACGTCAGCAACCTCGTTCTGAGGAAAGTCACCCTGGCTACAAAGGAACAAAATGCCAGAAAGTTAGCACCAAGCTTGAAAGGGACCTACCTTGTGACTCACATTTCCAGGCCTAGAACCTATAATCTGGAAACCGAATGGGGCGTACTGGTAGCGCGTAGATACATCGCTACTTTCACCACAAGTGTACGGGTCAAGTTTTAGTAAAGTGGAAAGAGTAACGATTGTCGTATCCACAGGGATTGGTTGATATTATCGTCGAGTACCACGATTATCATAACCTAACTTTATCTAAGCGATAAGAAATGGTTTATAATTAATTCATATTAATACTAAGTTAATTAATCTAATTATACTATTATAGTGGTATGACGTTTATGGGAAATTATTGCCTAGGGATTAACTTTGTTCACTTAAACGTGTTCGTTTCAATCTAGTTTACATCAACGGCGTTCATCCTATCCAACAATATTTGCATCGAAATCTCATTCACTATCTCTCCCGAGTGTTAATTGAATGAATATGTGACTTCGTGTCAATGAATAGGTCCCCCCTCAACGTCTATACAACACATGGTCACATGAGTCTTGCCCCAACGTCACGGATTGCACACTTTCTAACTCTCTCCTGGGTTATTAGATCGTCACGTTGTATTTAAACCCTAGTCCGAATCTGGGGTTACCTCTCCCAAGTGTTAAATCCCATATTCTCAGTATATCTAAACAAGCATATAAATATGGAATCACGAAAAACACAAAGGGATAAACATAAACAACCATTAAAAAAACATAGATTTTATATAAAGGACATTTACATGCAGTTAATCAAGCCCTAGACAATATATGTTTAGCTACGCATGGCCGTAGCCCTAAATATAATTAGAAACGAGCTAAATATATTTAAACATACAACCAATATAAGAGAGAAAGAGAGAAACGAGAAGACTAGCCATTATCCAAAGATTTGCTGCTAAAACCGCTCCGAGAACGCTTTCTCCTTCTTCGCAACGTGATCTTCTATTGGTCGAATGGCCTTGGAGCTCTCAAGACTCTAAAAAACTTCAACCTCTAGTTTGGGGAGAATAGGGACGATATTTATAGGAATCAAAATATCTCAAAAAAAAATTATTGTCGATAGTCTGACCGCCGTAGCGGTGACACCCTTTGGTATTTTGGCTGTAACTTTCTCGTCCGAACTCCGATTGAGATAATTCAAAACTTAAAAAACTCTAAGACAAAGATATAAAACTTCTATGTTTTGAGTATTTTCAAAATTGAGTTTCAAAAATATCAAAAATGGCCTTGAAGTTACTGCATTTGTACCGACTTTGCCTCTTTTCACCCATTTATTCAAAAACCTAAAAAATAATACAAAAACATATTAAACAGATAAAAGTGTTTGAAAACAAACAAATATTTGAATCTAAAAGTACTTGATTTGTTGGTAAATAAACCACTCATCACATACCGCTCAGACACCCCTAGAATGCTGAACACTTGAAACGCTATTATTCGAGAGAGGAAGGGAATCCCTAAGCTTGCCAAAGATTTTTTATTTTGATCACAAAAAATTGTAATGGAAAAATCGAAGTCAATGAAAAGGGGCTTTTTGGTTTAATGAATTTTTTTATTTCCAACGTTCGCCAAGCAATACCATACCAGGTTGAACCCTTAAGAAGATTGGCAAGCCCGATAAAACTGAGCTCACCAGATCGTCTGGGGGAAAAACGACTGACCAAAATTGATTCAAATTGATTCAAAGCCTACAGGTGAGGGCGAGTAGCCCTTCGTGTGCCGAGAGACCGGGGTGAGTCGTCCTCAGCCCTTCTCCTTGCTAAAGCAGAGGCGAGCAGCCTGACGCGCCATAGGCCCAGGTGAGTCATGCTCTTTCCATTTTTCTTGGAAGAGGTATCCCTCTTACCACGGAGACGATCTGGGGATGAAACAATGTAATCGCAGGTCGGATCCTTCAAGAAGGCCAGAAAACTTGAAAGGACCAAGCTTACCGGATTATTTGGGGGCAACACGACTGACCAAAGCACATGAATACCAGACCGTAGTGTGTCTCATTGAAATTACTTACGTCATAGTGGATACCAAGTGGTATCAAAATGCCAGACTCCAAAAGACGACCGTAACAGCTCGTCATTGCAAGCTCTTACGGTCATCTGGGGGGTAAGGTGGAAAGAGTCGACCGGTCTGAAATACTCTACGGTGGGACTTCTCAAAATATCAAGTGGGAAGCACCGACCGGGATGAAATATGCCTCTCTTAAAATTTTATCAGAAACCGTTGGGGTAGAGGTCGCTCCGGTTGCTAAACCGATGACTTCCTAGTCCGGGCTCTCCAAGTCAATAAATTTCCTGAACTTGTAAATAAGAGGCCTGCGTTGGTTTCCAATGGAAACCGAGCAGTAAAAACCCAACAAAATTAGAAAAATAAAATAGGAGAAACACAATTGGCAAAAAGAAGGAATTATATTAACTAATCAAAAGTTGATTACAAAAAAAAAAAAAAAAACACCGGGACTTCTGCCCATAAATACAAGCCTGCTTAACGGAGGGTTGAACAAAAAAAAAATCTGGAGGGGGTGCTACTTATGGAACGGGTCTGGACCGGGCTGTTTTCCGCCAACCTCCTCTTCTCCGGTCTGGTTGCCAGATCGCCCACTCGCCATTCTTCGGTCCCCAGATGACCTCGGTCCAGTGTCTTGGTTGGCCGGCTAAGTGCTCAACCCTGCTGTTCTTGAGTCTTGCTGGGCCTGTGCTTCCACGAGGTCTTGGTTGGAGAGCTCAAGCTCAATTTTTTCATGATCTATATCCGAGAACTGGAGCCGGACTGAGTTGACTGCCACCTTAAAGCCGAGCTGGATCACGCTCACCACTATTCGGTCTTAAAGCCCAGTGAACTCTTCACTCTTCTTGAAATCCTCAATCATTTGGTCCCAGAGCCCAGTGATCTCTTCACTCTGCTTGAAGCTCTCGACCGCTTCAGCCCGTGCCCTCTCCAGCTCAGTTGCTTGATTCCGTTTTAGTTTCTTTGAGCCGGGCAATAGCAATGTGCTCGAATCTCCTGAGGTCTTCCGCCTTCTTGGCTGCTCTCTCGCTCTTGGCCCGGGCCCGCTCTATCTTCTTCTGATATTGGCTCAAGAGGTCGATGTGTTCCTTCTTATGCCTTGTCATCTCCTCGAGCACCTGGTTGGCTTGGTGTTAGTGAATTCTAGTCTCCAGCGTAGAGAAAATGTGATAGGTGTAAATTTCCTATATATTTCCAAACCGAATTTATTAGTTTTCAAGTACGTTTATTATATTTTTAATACATTTTAATATGTTTTTATTCTTTTTGTATTAAAACAGGTGTATGGGGTTGAAAATGTATGAAATTAGACCATAAACGATCAAATCATATCGAGAATGGTGGAAAAATGAGCAAGACGGCAATATTGTGAAATAAGCCCACCGCTACGGCGTCCAAACCTCCGCCGCAGCAGTAAAAATACTGAGAAAGACCAAGTGCTGTTGAAAGCTCACCGCCTAGGCGGTAATCCTACTGCCTAGGCAGTGAAACGGCAGGATGTTTTTCCATTCTAGCGCTGACTCCATCGTCTCGGCGAACCTTAACCGACATATTTCACCACCTAGGCAATGACCTTTGCATAGTTTAGATATTTTGTTAGATATTTTTTGGCCTATTTAAACTCTTCATCTTCTCCTCTATTCCGATGGAACCACCCCCAACCCCTTAGGCTATATTTTAGGGTTAGGATAAGGAATATTTTAGGGAGAGCTCTCAACCCAAGGTGGAAGATGAATGAGGAAGCGATCGATCAACGGTTTTAGTGCCAAATCTTCGGATATCGGTTAAGTTGTTCGTTTCTTTTCTTTGTTTTCTTCATTTTGGTAGTTATTGAGCATGTTTACGCAATTTTACATTGTATACATGGTAATAGACATTGGCTAAACATAGGTTGTTTAGGGATTATTAATAAATTTATGAAAACGTTGTTTGAATGAGTTTGTGTTTCGTTTGCAGTTGTTCTTTGTTATTTTGATTGTGTTTATTGTATTGTTTGTTTATTATGCTTAGAATGATAAATAGAGAATACAGGGTTTGATAAATCCCAGATTCGGACTAGAATAAACAAATGCCACGATCTAATAACCCGATCGAAGTTTGGATTGTGAACAATTTATGACGTTGGGGTAAGACTCACGCAACCTAGGGTTGTTAAGATGTTGATGGGGACTTCTTCGTTGACACGAAGTTACGTTGTATCTTCCGTCTTACACTCTGGAGAGGTGGCAGGTGGAGTTTTAGAACTGAGATTATCAATAGGGTAAACACAACGCGACAATTCAATAACCCAGGAGGGAGTTGGATTGTGTGCAATCGAAAACGTTGGGGCAAGACTCACGCTGCCTAGGGTCGTTAAGACGTTGAGAGGGACTTCTTTATTGATATGAAATCATGTATTCCCCCGTCTTATACTCGGGAGAGGTGGCGGAGGAGTTTACGAACTTAGATTGTCATATAAGTTGAACACCATTAACATAAACTAAAACAAGATCGGACACGTATTCGTAAACGAAACTAATCCCTAGACAATCTATTATCTCAAAACTATCTCAATGTAGTTTCAGTATAGTTAAATTAGGATTTTAGTAAATACATTTTCGGTTGCCTAGATAAAATTAGGTTATGACAATCGCGGTACTCGATAGTAATCTCAACCAATCCCTGTGGATACGATACCCGACCGAAAGGTCCATTATACTAAAACTTGATCCGTACGCTTGCGGTGAAAATAGCAACACTTAAATTGCGGCCACCAAGAGGCTTTGTGAGGTTAGTAAAAAAATAGTTAAAAAATTATTATTAGCCCAATCCGAAGACTGAGGTAAGAACTTACCGACAGTTGGTACCAATATATGTCAGCGTAAAGTCGACCATCAGACCTCTCGGCGAACCTAGCCTTGTCTGCCGGAGGGGTGATCTGCTAGACAAAACTCGGGAGAAGGGCCGAAGTCTGGGTAATGGCCCTGTCAACTTCAAGGCTGGCCGAGGCGACGAACAGCTCTACCACCTTCTCGCCTTCTTCTTGTACCTCCTCCTGCAGGGATGGAGCTACAGCTCGACTTCCCCACTCCTATCGGGCGGGGCCATAGATTGGCTCATCTTCTCTTATCGGGCCAGGGCGTCGGACACCCCCACACTTCTCTTCCCCTTTTCTTTCTTGGCTTCGGGGGCAGGGTTCTAGGCGGTAGCCTCTGTATGCATCGGCCTAGTTGTTGCCGGGGTCATCGGCCTTCTTGGAGTTAGAGTTGGAGTTGGCCTGGCTTGTCCCTCTTGGGCGGGTTGAAGCACTTACTGTTCTGAGAGCTATTCTTTAAGGTCGGCACGGGTATGGAGGAATTGCTCCAAAAGTACAGATCGTAATGGCACAACGTGAGCAGTGAACCAACGTGAACAAACGGGGTCTGAAGTATTAGCTCTCTTTCCTTGAGGATCTCCGGGCTGCCCTCAGGCATCTTCGTCACTGAAAAAACACAAGTGAACTCAGAAAAAACGATCGAGGTAAAGAAAAAAATGAGCTCCGAGTTGAGATGTTTACCCACGGTCCCCCTGTGCCTCTGGACTGGGAACTCAAATTTTGGTGCTTCATCAGCCTCTCATCTAGCGCCACCTAGAAAGAAGAAGTCTGGCTTTCAATCCTTGATGAAGTCGGGGTAACCTTCGAGGAATCTTTGCTGAGTCGAGAGGTAGCACCAACCCTTTTCCCTGGGTATAGCATTCGCCAAGAATAGAGCGTGGAACAGCTCGAGAGATGGGGTAATCCCCTCGGCTAGGCAGATCACATAGAAAGACATGACTATGCGCATGCTATTGGGAGATAACTGTGACGGACATAGACCCAGGTCCCAACAGACCTTCTTCACCTAAGGGTGGATGGGTAATCACATCCCGGTATGCATCTACTAGTCGTAGACCACGATAAATTCTTCGGGTAGGGCGCAAGCCCGGTCGTTCTCTCTAAGAACGCGCATCTCCACCGCGGTTGGAATCGCGTATTTGGAGCGTAATTCCCTGACGTCCTTCTCCATCAGGTCGAATTTCACCCTCTAGACCCAAGATTCCGGAAGAACTTCGTAGACCGGCCGACCAAAAGTCGAACTTGGTCTTAGAGGGTGACCGGATGTCGATGGTTGAGTGGCTTTCCCCTCTAAGAGCGTGGCCTCTGTGTCGAACTCTGCGGTTGGACCTGTGCCAAGCTCAGCCACGGGGGCCCCTGTGGAGCCCGCCTCACTTCTCGTCCTCCTCTTCAGAGATCCGTGGGACCTGCCGGGCACAGGGAGTGTCTCTGCTCTGGTCTCCCCAGGGGACTCCTCAGAAGAAGACGTCCACTAGACGATGACCTCTTGCTCACCCACCAACCCAGTAGCCGAGGGAATGTCTGTCTCATCGGTTTCTATCGCAGACGAGTTGAGCTCAATCCCGATGGCTTGGGAGTGAGCTGCGTCCACATCGGATCCGTACGGGCTGCTCCTCGAAGAGTCAGACTTAGAAACAGAAGACATGAAGAAAAAAGAGAAGAGAAGTATCGTGCTCAGAGGTCGGGTGGAGCTTTCGCACTGCTCTGGTAAAACAATCTGAGAAATAAAGTGGGTATTTATAGGGGCGCCGAGTAGCTGAACCGTCGCATTAATCGGACGATTCGCAGAACTTCAATTTATGCGCCTTCAACCACGTGTCGCGCATCCGGTTAGTGTAACCGTCAAGCTTCTTGAGGAAGCCGAGAGGTGCGTCCGGTCAAATTTCTCTAACTGAGCCTGCCTAAGCCCTTGGGTTGCGTCGTCTCGGTCCCATTATCCCCACTCTCTATCAGGTCAGCTGAATGTTCCCAGTGGTCCGACGATAGAACTCTCAACGTCTCATGTCCCATTTCCACGCTAAGGCTTGGGGGCAACTGATGAGGGTAAAATCAGGCCCCCTTCACGTGTTAGCCACCTGGACTAGACCTACCACGTCACCAGCTCCACGTCACGATGACCTGGATCAGCCTATTGTATTGACAGCGCGGACGAATTTCCCAGGTCAGTTGATGGGAAGTATTACATGATCTCCAGTAGCAACAGCCATTCCGAAGGATCGTCGTGTGATCACAGGTCGGAGTGCTTACATCGACCTATGCCCAGTTGCCCAAGCTGATCTGCCAATGTTCCAGGTCAGCCCATATCTCCGCTATCCACAGTAAAAGGCCCAAGGCCCAGGCCCATGGCTCTAATCAGTCGTGCCTCCCACACGCCTGACGGCTTAGTGCTAATCCGAGCTTAAGGCCCTAATCTTGCTGAAGCTAATCACATTTCCGCCTATAAATAGAAGGCTTCTCCAACAAATTTGGGGGATCAGAGAACAATTCTAGAGAGAGAAACTCCATCATAGGTCGCTCAGAGAGGTCGAGATAACAGTAACTTCCCGATCTATATTTCTACCCCAGGCTCTTACTCTCAAGTCGGAGGGAACACGACAGGAAAAACCCGGCTCGTCCTGTGTACAGGTGACAGAACACAAGACCCGAGCTGGGACGCAGGTCAGATAAAACCTGCCCAGCCCGGCTACAATATGCAAGAACAACGATCAATCAAGCACCATATCTCTTATCCCCAATCCGAGGGTGTCCGAACCATACTGCTGGTCAATCAATTTTCGACACCAGCAAAAAAGAACTGATTAATTTTGTTAGTATAATTGATTAACATGCATTGATTATTTAAATCAACCTCAACTCTAATTTAATTTCAGAACTAGTAACCAATTTCCATACAAAAAAAAATGTTTCTGTTTTCTGTTCCCAAAGAAAAACTATTTCCGTTTTCTGTTAAAACAAATGTCCGTTTTTCAGTTCTCGAAAAATTGTTTTTGTTTCCAAACTATTACACCTCCAGTAATAGTTTTTAATCTTAATGTATTTAATAGATTTTATATTGTAGTTTACTTTGATAATTCAGATTGTTGTGATGCTTCCTTATTGGCCGACTTATGTTCGTGTATTGTCAAACATTTATTAATATGGTCAGGAGAATTTATGGAAGATGGATTTAGAATTTATTTACTTAAAAAAACATGAAGCGATATCAGTGTAATTAATTTCATTTAATTTTTTATAAACTTTAGTACTGATGTGAAAATTAAATTAATTTTAGTATTATATATTAAAAAAAAAATTGTGTGAGAATTTTTTAATGCAGTTCAAGAATGATAGTCATTTAAGAGTCATATATAAATAAAAAACCAGTTAATTATGTGTATTAATGTTAATTATGTCTGCGTTAAATTTATAATACAAAATTAAAATTAGGCTCCAACGAGTTATATTCGTGCCTTTAGGCACGGGGTATAATGAGTTTTGTTAAAAAAACAATCAGTATAAGAGGACTTATTTTACAAAAAAAAAAAAAAAAAAATTAAATTTTAAAGATAAAAAAGTGAATGAATTAACATTTTCTCTCTCTACCTCTTTATGTATCTATTTTTTCACAATGATCAAAACAAAAAATAATAAATAAATAAAGGTTAGTTTTGTCAAATTTTGTGTAAAATTTATATAGAAAGTTATATTTCACATATTTTTTTGTTTGTTGAATTGAAAAAAAAAAATTACTTTTACAATCTATTAAGAATAATTTGTTAAGAACCAAAAATTAAATTCTTTATAAATATAACAAAAAGTTTTAAAAACAAAAACAAAATAAATTTATGCATGATAAAAAAACAATTTTAGAATTATAAAATAAAAATAGGTATTTATTTTGAATAAATACTTAAGTTTTACCGACTACCATTAATTATATTGTATTGGTAATTAATCAACGACTTCGTGCATAGCGGGAGCTTTGTAGTGGATAGTAGTGGAGTTATGTTGAAATAATAATAATAATAATAATAATAATAATAATAATAATAATAATAATAATAATAATAATAATAATAATAATAATAATAATAATAATAAAAAATAAAAAATAAATAAATAAATAAATAATAGAGTTTTCTTCTTATTGGGCTAAAATTTATGGATACATTTTAATTTCTTACTAGTTTTTTGCCCGCGCATCATATATATATTTTTTTAATTTAGTGTTTTTTTTTTTTTTTTGCTTAATCAATTTTTTTTATATTAGTTATTAAGTTGTGTGTTTTAGTACAATAATTGATTTCTTAAAATAGCATGTGTATACATCTAATTGAAAGAAGTAAATATATCATTTTTTTTACCCAAAAAAATTCAAAAGTTGAGTATGAATTTGAGGAATGGAAAATTTTGCATAATGATAAATATTATTTTTTTTGTTGTACATGAGTGAAGTAGATAGTAAAGTAATTCACAATTATTAGTTAAGGGGACTCGAGTTACAATTATTAGTTAAAGAGACTGAGTTGATCCAAAGTAAGCCTCATAATTGTACGATTAACATTGTCATTGTAGAGTGCCTTTACAAACAAAAAAATAATTATGAAAACTTTTATACACTAAGAAACAAAAAATTACGTAAACATTTACATATAAAAAAAATATTACTTATATGACCATTTATACATCACAAAGAAAAATGTTTGTTATTGATTTGGTAGAAATAAAGAGATGAGATGTTAATTCCAAGATTTGTAACCTAGTGAATATGTCTTAACCTCATTTGTGAAAGGTTTAGAATTCAACCCCATCCCCTAAAAAATAAAAATAAAAATAAAAATAAAAAAGGTGTCAATAAGAAGCTGAAGCACAAAATTTAAAATTGTTCTTGTTCTATAAGAATGAAAATGGCGAGGACCTCGAATATTGGTAGTGGGATTATAGTGGATGAAATCATTTGTGTTAAAATATTGGTATTAGGGAGTGTTGTGTTAGCTTTTTATTCCTTGTTTAAAAAAAATAATCATTAATTCTATTTTTAATCATGTAATTATCATGTCATATATATAGTATTCGTACATTTGTTGTTTAGTGGTGGTTTTGAAAAATATTTTT